>CM067319.1:70358719-70426219 GCA_034231615.1 Meghimatium bilineatum | reverse complement strand
CTGGGAGACGTTAGTGCTTGTTACATAAAATGGGATGGGAGAATTTAGAATTTGGTACATAACATGGTATGGGAGAAGTTAGAATTTGGTACATAACATGGGATGGGAGAAGTTAGAATTTGGTACATAACATGTGATGGGAGAAGGAATATGAATTAATGGGGAAATCTTGATGAAGAAGAGAAGAAAGGAGGAAGATATATCACTCACAGAGAGAGAAATAGGATGATATTTTCTGTATCAGTGAGACAAAAAGTGTTGGTAACAATGTATGGAAGATGAGTCAAATGAATATAATAGAATTAAGAGTGAGTAGAAATGAAAGTAACTAGAAATGAAACAAATGAGCTGTTCTTTTTCCTGTATGGTAACTGTGTGTATGGTAACTGTGTGTATGGTAACTGTGTGTATGGTAAATGTGTGTATGGTAAATGTAAGTATGGTAAATGTGTGTATGGTAACTGTGTGTATGGTAACTGTGTGTATGGTAACTGTGTGTATGGTAACTGTGGTGTGTATGGTAACTGTGTGTATGGTAAATGTGTGTATGGTAAATGTAAGTATGGTAAATGTGTGTATGGTAACTGTGTGTATGGTAAATATGTGTATGGTAAATGTGTGTATGGTAACTGTGTGTATGGTAAATGTAAGTATGGTAAATGTGTGTATGGTAACTGTGTGTATGGTAAATGTGTATATGGTAACTGTGTGTATGGTAAATGTAAGTATGGTAAATGTGTGTATGGTAACTGTGTGTATGGTAAATGTAAGTATGGTAAATGTAAGTATGGTAACTGTGTGTATGGTAAATGTGTATATGGTAAATGTATGTATGGTAAATGTGTCTATGGTAACTGTGTATATGGTAACTGTGTAAATGGTAACTGTGTAAATGGTAACTGTGTAAATGGTAACTGTGTGTATGGTAAATGTGTGTATAGTAAATGTGTGCATGGTAAATGTGTGTACGGTAAATGTGTGTATGGTAAATGTGTGTAGGGTAAATGTGTCTATGGTAACTGTGTATATGGTAACTGTGTAAATGGTAACTGTGTGTATGGTAAATGTGTGTATGGTAAATGTGTCTATGGTAACTGTGTGTATGGTAAATGTGTCTATGGTAACTGTGTGTATGGTAAATGTGTCTATGGTAACTGTGTATATGGTAACTGTGTAAATGGTAACTGTGTAAATGGTAACTGTGTGTATGGTAAATGTGTGTATGATAAATGTGTGCATAGTAAATGTGTGCATGGTAAATGTGTGTACGGTAAATGTGTGTATGGTAAATGTGTGTAGGGTTAATGAAGTTGTCAACTGACACAGACAGTTGAATAATGACGTAAGGTATAAAACAGCACACAAGTAGAGAAACATGAAAATGAAAACAAGTGTAATAATGAAAAGAGATAGACAAAACAGCGGAATAATTTATGAAAACGCTTCTGTCGTTTGCGAATACCGCTTTACATGTCTGGACGCAGAAGTAAGAGATTAAAGGATTGCATCTCATCTGTGAATCTTAACGGGATCAACCAACAGTGTGTTGTCTAGCTCAAGTCGTGTTTACTCTTCCAGACAATTAAAAGTGTTACATTAATGAAAAGGAGCAAATATGATTATTTCACCATAGCAACGGGTTTTTTCATCATCAATATGTGTTTATATTGAGAATAGTTGTTTGACATATGCGTTGTGTAGTTTATGACAAGCACTATAACAGATAGCGTAAGGTGATTTCATTTACTTAGCAATTGTTATTTTACATAGAAAACATAGCACACACGGTATGGACCAACAGAAAATGAAGATAGACAACAGGCAGCAGATTATCATTAATATGACAACTTGGATCGTACATAAGTGATATCCTGATCTTGTATTCGGATTTTGTTATTTCTATTATAAAAACTGCTGTTGTGTAATAGTTTAGGGACTGCACAGCAATAGGTTTTAACATTTGGGAGGTGATGTGGTCATGTTGCTTGATTTGAGAGACGTCACAGTAATATGTTTTAGCATTTTGAGGGGGGGGGGATAGGCCACTTGGTGTGACAGACCTCACAGTAATTGGTTTTAGCATTTGAGGAGGGCGGCTGAGGTGGTCAGGTAGCTTGGTGTGACAGAACTCACCGAAACAGATTTTGGTATTTGGATAAGGGGTGATTTGGTCTATCGGTTGGTGTGACAGATCTCACAGTAATAGGTTTTGGCATTTGGGGTGGGGGAGAGTGAAGTGGGCATGTCGCTTAGTGTGGCAGACCACATCGTAACAGGTTTTTATCATTAGGCGATGAGGTGGTCTGTTCTCTTTGTAAGTTAAAAAAGTTACTCTAACTGTAGTACACATTATTCCAACTATACGACTACATCAAAACTCGAAATAATGGATTTTTATGATTACTCAAACGACTATTCAATCAGTAATAAAGGCATTACTCTTACTCAATCATCCGTTATCGATTGCTATCCAGATCCTTCCTACAGTTCCTACATTATATTCTCACCACACGATCCTTGCATTCTCTGTGTCCTTCAATGAAAATATGTACAAATAAGTAATTTGGATTATGTGGTCAAAAGTGGTTACACTGATACTTCCAAAATGCCGTGATGAAATCATTCAGTCATTTTGACTTATGGTCAATAGTGGTCACCATTGATACCACAAAGTGTCTGACTGTATTTAAATGATGAAGTCAAACGGATTCTGTGGTCAAAAGTGACCAGCATTGATATTACTACACATACATGCTGCAGAGGCCCGAAAATGGATCTAAGAATAGAAACACTGTTTACCTTCCATGCATATCGTAGGAGATGGATATGATGTTTTTGAGGTTGGGATTGGCTGATACTGAAGCCTTGCTGAAGTCGGATGTGTGAGTACTAAAGTGGTAGATATCATAGCATAGCTATAAGCCATGACACAACCCATCTCGTACTCCGAACTATATCCTGCTAACCTGCAGATGGTTTAGAACGAGCGTAGAAAACAAAGAAGAAGAAATAAACAAATATTTGGCTGAAGTCATGTAGTCATTTGAATTGTGTAATCAACATTGATACCACAAAATAGGTGACTGCACTACAATCATACACTCATTTGAACTGCTGTCAACATTGACATTACCAAATAACTGGCTGCATTAATACATAATTGTTATATGAAAGTGAAAGTTAATAGTGTAGTTATTATCTTCCTTTGTGGGGTTTTTTTTGGTGTTTTTTTTTTAGTTTTGATAAAGGCATTTTGATCGAAACATTGATAAGTGTGTTTCCAGTGATAAGCAAATCTTCTTTGCTCTATTCCAAGCTTCCTCATGTCTAAACAGCTGTAAGAAACTCGTTTCTATGTAGCATGACTCCAGATTAACATAAAGTTACAGTAAAGTTGACACTGTACAGCACGCTATAGCCACATTGATTCAAATATTCATCTGAGATTTGGGAAAACTACGGGAGAAATTTTTCATACAAAACACTGCCCGAGTATTGCACAGTGTGGCATAGGAAACAAGATACATAACTTCGTACTTTCTCAACTCAATAATCAATGTAGTCATCATCATCATCTCCATGTCTCACGCTCATCATTCACACTTCGTCTGTTCACAACAACCTCCTTCAAGAACTCATCATTCACACTTGGTCTGTTCACAACAACCTCCTTCAAGAACTCATCATTCACACTTGGTCTGTTCACAACAACCTCCTTCAAGAACTCATCATTCACACTTGGTCCGTTCACAACAACCTCCTTCAAGAACTCATCATTCACACTTCGTCTGTTCACAACAAACTCCTTCAGGAACTCATCATTCACACTTGGTCTGTTCACAACAAACTACTTCAAGAACTCATCATTCACACTTGGTCTGATCACAACAACCTCCTTCAAGAACTCATCATTCACACTTCGTCTGTTCACAACAAACTCCTTCAGGAACTCATCATTCACACTTGGTCTGTTCACAACAAACTACTTCAAGAACTCATCATTCACACTTGGTCTGATCACAACAACCTCCTTCAAGAACTCATCATTCACACTTGGTCTGTTCACAACAAACTCCTTCAAGAACTCATCATTCACACTTGGTCCGTTCACAACAACCTCCTTCAAGAACTCATTATTCACACTTGGTCTGATCACAACAACCTCCTTCAAGAACTCATCATTCACACTTGGTCCGTTCACAACAACCTCCTTCAAGAACTCATCATTCACACTTGGTCCGTTCACAACAACCTCCTTCAAGAACTCATTATTCACACTTGATCTGTTCACAACAAACTCCTTCAAGAACTCATCATTCACACTTGGTCCGTTCACAACAACCTCCTTCAAGAACTCATCATTCACACTTGGTCCGTTCACAACAAACTCCTTCAAGAACTCATCATTCACACTTGATCTGTTCACAACCTCCTTCAAGAACTCATCATTCACACTTGGTCTGTTCACAACATCTTCCTTCACGAAATCATTATTCACACTTGGTCTGTTCACAGCATACTCCTTCAAGAAATCATCATTCACTTTTGGTCTGTTCACAACCTCTTTCAAGAACTCATCATTCACACTTGGTATGTTCACAACAACCTCCTTCAAAAAATAATTCACACTTGGTCTGTTCACAACAACCACCTCCTAGAAATCATTAAAATGATGAAATTGCTGATCAGACCATACGACTTCAAAAACGGGAAGATGGGAGTGGAGAGAAAGGAGATGGGAGGGAGAGAAAGGTGTTAAGAGGGAGAGAAAGGAGATAGGGAAAGAAGATGGGAGGGACGAGAAAGAGATGGAAGGGAGAGAAAGGAGATGGAGGAGAGAAAGGATATGGGAGGGGAGAGAAAGGAGATGGAAGGGAGAAAAAAAGTAGATCGGAGGGGAGGGAAAGGTGATTGGAGGGGAGAGAAAGTTCCTAACAATCGCCAAGGAAAAAAGGGGTAGATTTTAATCCTTTTTTTTACCTGTGTCATAGTTTTAAATGTCATACTCTTTTTTCCTGTAGAAGAAAATGGTGAAACTAAACCAATACCTTCCTGTATCTGTGTACCTGATTGTAGCTGTCCATTGCCTGGTTGTAGCTGACCATTGCCTGGTTGTAGCTGTCCATTGCCTGGTTGTATCTGTACATTGCCTGGTTGTATCTGTCCATTGCCTGGTTGCAGCTGTCCATTGCCTGGTTGCAGCTGACCATTGCCTGGTTGCAGCTGTCCATTGCCTAGTTGCAGCTGTCCATTGCCTGGTTGTAGCTGTACATTGCCTGGTTGTAGCTGTACATTGCCTGGTTGTATCTGTCCATTGCCTGGTTGCAGCTGTCCATTGCCTGGTTGCAGCTGTCCATTGCCTGGTTGTAGATGTCCATTGCCTGGTTGCAGCTGTCCATTGCCTGGTTGCAGCTGTCCATTGCCTGGTTGTAGCTGTCCATTGCCTGGTTGCAGCTGTTCATTGCCCGGTTGCAGCTGTCCATTGCCTGGTTGTAGCTGTCCATTGCCTGGTTGTAGCTGTCCATTGCCTGGTTGTAGATGTCCATTACCCATAGTTCACTTCTAAGATCAAATGTCTGTCAAGAGTCTACATTCGATCTTCATCAGTGTACATTCTCAAACTCCCGCTGGATCTCTCATGTAGCAGGACCATGGTCCAACTATATTTCCAACAGGACATAGTCCAGAGAATGGAAATGCATTGTGTCGCTGTTTTACTTGCGCCAATGGCCCGACACATCCGTTTCGGTGGAACATCAGATCTAAGCTGTGACAGTCTGCAACATGGTAGTCCTTTAAGGAAAACGGAACAAAAAGCAGTCCAATACAATAACGCCATGGGTAGTTGAATATTTTTATCAGAATAATGAATATATTGCAACCAAACTGTAAGCCACTGCACACACAATGCATTCCAAACCACATCGTGCTACTAATCTAATCCTAAATGTAACTTAATTATGAAACTAGAAAACCTACACCTAAATACATTCCTTTTGTGAATCAACACCGGATTATTGCAACACAAGCCAACTTTCTTGTGAACAAACTTCACGAAATCGAGAAATCAATCAACACTGGATCGATCAGAATTTCTAGATCTCATCTAACTGTATCAGTAAATATAAAACTCATTCAAGCTGCTAATAGTCGAGCTGTCCCAGAGACGAGATTTCATGCACGTTTATAAAATCTTCTGAGATAGTTACACAGCTGTTGTGGTTATAGAGCTGTTGTGGTTATAGAGCTGTTGTGGTTATATAGCTGATGTAGTTATAGAGCTGTTGTAGTTATAGATCTGATGTAATTATAGATCTGATGTCGCTACACAGCTGATGTCGCTACACAGATGATGTCGCTACACAGCTGATGTCGCTACACAGATGATGTCGAAACACAGTTGATGTAGTTATATAGCTGATGTAGTTATAGATCTAATGTCGCTACACAGATGATGTAGTTACAGAGCAGATAACGTTGCACAGCTGATGTCGCTACACAGTTCATGTAGTTATAGATCTGATGGCGCTGCACAGCTGATGTCGCTACACAGATGATGTCGAAACACAGTTGATGTAGTTATAGAGATGGTGCTGTCTTTGTGCTGGTATAGTTGCAGAGCTAGTGTTGCAGAAATGATGTAGTTACATAGATGATGTAGTTACGGGGCTGGTGCAGTTCCAGAAATGATGTAATTTCAGAGATGGTGTAGTTACAGGGCTGATGTAGTAACACAGATTATTTAGTTACAGAGTTGATATAGTTACGCAGAAGATGTAGTTAACGAGTTGATGTAGTTACAGGGCTGATGTATTTACAGGGCTGATGTAGTTACAGGGCTAATGTAGTTACAGGGCTGATGTATTTACAGGGCTGATGTAGTTACAGGGCTAATGTAGTTACAGGGCTGATGTAGTTACAGGGCTGATGTAGTTACAGGGATGATGTAGTTACAGGGCTGATGTATTTACAGGGCTGATGTAGTTACAGAGTTTATGTAGTTACAGGGC
The DNA here is from genome assembly GCA_034231615.1 of Meghimatium bilineatum. Lineage (NCBI taxonomy): Eukaryota > Metazoa > Mollusca > Gastropoda > Stylommatophora > Philomycidae > Meghimatium > Meghimatium bilineatum. Next base: position 70,419,209 of record CM067319.1, on the reverse strand, counting down.
TGATGTAGTTACAGGGCTGTTGTAGTTACAGGGCTGATGTAGTTACAGGGCTGATGTAGTTACAGGGCGGATGTAGTTACAGGGCTGATGTAGTTACAGGGCTGATGCAGTTACAGAAATAATTTAAGTACATAGATTGTTTAGTTACAGAGCGGATGCACATACAGAGCTGGTGTATTTATAGCACTAGTGTAGTTATAGTGCTGAGGTAATTGTATTGTTAATCTATCTATCCATAGTGCTTATGTAGTTATATTATTAATTTAGGAATAGTGCTAATGTAGCTGTATTGTTAATGTAAGTATTGTGTAGCTACAGTTGTAGTACTGATGTGGCGATATCGATGATGTAGTTATAGTACTGATGTTGATTCTTGATTCGAAACTGACCACACAGCACGTGGGGCATTCTCATAAGTGCTCGGCCCTATGTTCTAGCAGCCATCCAACTCGATGGTGTTTCGAATCTAATGCCGCAGAAACAGACGTCGACATCAGGGCACAACTCTGGCCCTTGCGACAGATTTCTTTGTTGTTTCGCCCACCCACGCTGTGTCCGTAACTAGTTCACGCACAACGTCGGCCTGTCGGAACAACATGATAACTAATATCGAAGGTTACGACTACGGGATTATATAGAGGACATGGCATGAAGCTTCTATAAGAAGATAACCTCAATATAAAGGCATGTCATCTACTAAGATTTTCTGTTGCAATGGTTCGTTTGTCTAGTGAGCCATTGGTGAGACCCACAGACTGATGTTACCATACATTAATGTAGAATAGATAGTAACATTTTATCATTCTCATTTTTAGTTTCTTTGTGGTGTGTTTATATGTCAATATGTTACTCGTGTCCTTTAATGTACTCGTAACAATTCCTATTCTCCTTTTATCTTCTGTTACACATCTACCATCATTTGTGATTATATGTCCAAGAACAACGGCAATGTTCTTTTTGCAGTATCTCTTCATGTATTATTTTGTATAGTTTTTGTTCCTCTGCGATTTTGTTGATTATAATCACGGTTTTTGTTGGGGGTTTGTTTTTCAATGTTTATATTTAGTCCATATTCTTCAATTATTACTTTTTGCTAAATGACTCATAGCTCAATAGAGTCAGTAAATATGTACAAGCTAACCTGGAAAACTAAAGGCAGTTGTTGAGATGTTGAATACATCCGTCATCCGTAGTGTTGTCTTTTGTCAATGACCGAATAATGTAAGTTTAATATGTCATTTCCTAATGAGATTTAGCTAATCTAATGATAAAAAAACTTTACTAACATTTCTATACTAATCTATATCATAGCTGCGGTATTTATTTAATTTGATACCTAATAATAATAATAATAATAATAGTAGTAATAGTAATAGTAATAGTAATAGTAATAGTAATAGTAACAATAATAGTAACAATAATAATAATAATAATAATAATAATAATAATAATAATAATCATTCATTCATTTTCCTTTTGCGCTGAAGTTAGCGCATATGGCAGAAGTCAGATCTCTCCAATTCTGTCTGTTCAACGCTATTCTGTGCAGTTCTTGAATAGTATGAATATTGGTTGTTTTACTTTCTCTAAATATTGTTCTTCTGAGTGTTTCTTTTGGTCTACCCCTGGCTCTTTTGCCTGTAGGTATCCATTCAAGAGATTGGTAGTGTATTCTGTTGGTGTCTGCGCGTAGGACATGTCCGATGTAGGACCAACGGCGTTTTCTGATAACATCTGTGATGAAATTTTGATAATAATAATAATAATAATAACAAGGTCCATAGCCCGTTAGTGTTGCAGGGATGCCATACTGGAGACATCAGCACAAAAACATCTCTATCCTGAGCCATTCGGAGAAGAGTAGAAAATTCATGCGTATACCATTCCTTGATGTTATTAATCCAAGATGGTTTTTTTTCGCCTCTTCTCCTTTCTCCCTCATCTGTACCTTGCAGAATAATTTTACAAAGTGTCTCGTTACATATCCAAACCAAACAAGTTTACGCCGTTTCACTACTGCCAAAAGTGGTTCTCGATAACCTGCAAATTTGTTTATTTTCTGCCGGACACATATATTTGCCTTATGTTATATATAACTAATTATTAATATACGTCTGTAACTCTTGTTTTCAAATTTGATAGGCCTATACTATAATGAAATCTTCCTGCTCAGTGTAAAGCGATTTGTGTAATTTGTGAAGTATAAAGTATCAGATATATAAAAGACAATCATTTGAGAAGACTGGGTTTACAAGTTCTTGTTCTACCAGTTGTGGATCTAGAAACTACGCCACATAAATATAGAGAACAGAGAGATATGCTAATTTCTTTATAAATATTTCATTTCCACATTACAGGATATTAAAGACAAATATAAAAGAGGATTATAAAGACGCAGAAGCGAGGTAGCCAAGTGAATAGTGAGTTTGCTTGATATCACCGGGTTACAGCGTGCGACGTTCGAAACCACGTCCGGACAAAAAAACATCTGGGTTGTGATTTCTCACGACATCTCCTCCAGTCGAGACTCGCTGTAAATGAGTACCTAGCGCATGAGTTAGAGGAGATAAAGATAATAAGGAAGGGAACTGGACACCCCATCTGATATTTGTTGTGGTTTAGTACATGAAGAGTTATCTTCATCCCCAACGGCAGGTTGCTGCCATGGGACATACCTTTACATTTAAGTGCATGAAAAATGTCTTTACCTTTAAGTACATAAAAAATTATCTTCATCCCCGGCGCAAGGTTGCTGCCATGGGACATACTTTTACATTTAAGTACATGAAAAATTATCTTCATCCCCGGCGCAAGATTGCTGCCATGGGACATACTTTACGTTAAGGACGTAGAGGATAGTTTTCGTTATATTCATGTTTTTTTGTTCTCCACAGAAGAGAACACAAAGAGTGATACAAACACAGCGTATCTAAGAAAGATAGTGGCACCAAGTTACACAAACACGGAATAGATAGGGACATAAGAGAGTCATCATATTCATCAGGTGCCATGCCGGCTGGCGTAGGCGGTCATGGCTCGCCACAGCTCTCTGTTCACAGTATTATGTATCAAAGTCGTTGTTGTTTCCCTGTCGTGCCATGTTGTCAAAATGTCTAATATTTTCTCACGTTGTCGCCCTCTGTCTCTGCTGCCTTCATTTTGCCTGTTGTGACTATGTTCTCTAAACCTGCCTGTCTCATGAAGTGGCCAAAAACAATAGAAGATTGCCTTTTTCTTATATTGTTGATCAAGGTCCGTTTCGCATTTGACTCCCTCAACACCTCTACATTAGTTTTTCTGGCTGTCCATGGTAATCTCGGCATTCTTCTGTAGAGCCACATCTCTGTTGCCTCTAATCTCCCACTTTCCAGTCTGTTTATTGTCCAAGACTCGCACCCATATGTTAGTATAGGGGTTATATAGCACTGCAGAACTCTCTTTCTCACCTCTAATGACAAGGTCATATTATACAGTATACTTTTCATTTTTCTGAATGATGTTTTTGCCTGTCCTATTCTGCATCTTATTTCTGTTGAACTTCTTCCATCTGCTATAATCATTGTACCTAAATATTTGAATTGGTGGACCTGTTTTCATACAATATAATTCACTTTGATCTTGCAAGGTCTGTTATTTTGTTTCTTTGAAATAACCATTACTTTTGTTTTCTTGATATTTAGGAAGAGGCCTTTCTCTTTACTTTCTGTGACTACTACATTAATTAAATCTTGAAGGTCTTCCTCACTTTTTGCAATCAGAACTGTATAAAGAGAATAGGTCTGGTTAAAGCACGCATCCCTGTCTTACTCCCTGTTTTATTTGTTGGAAAGGGCCAAATTGATTTCCTACTCTTATTGCTGCTGTTTGTTGCCAGGACATGTTCTTTATTATTCTTAAATCCTTGCCGTCAATGTTCAGATTCATGTGTATAATTTCGCTATGTTTAACTTTGTCAAATGCTTTTGTGTAGTCTATAAAACAGAGTTACAGATCTGTTTTTACCTCTATCGATCTCTCTATTAGTGTTCACAATATATAAATAGCGTTGTTGGTATCTTTGCCTTGTACAAAACCACATTATTCTGGACGTATTTCTGATTTTATTTTGTTTCTCACTCTCTTCATGAGGATTCTGAGAAGTATTTTTGTTATTTTGGTTCATGAGGCTGATTGTATGGTGTTCTTCACATTCGGTGGTCCCTGGTTTCTTAGGTAAGGCTATGTTTATTTGTTTGTTTGACATGCGTTCGCTCAATTGTAACCATCACGGATATCCGTGCAATTTCCGCCGGGAGCGTGATTACGTTGTGCCACCGTTATGCGCCTTGTAGGCCTAGCACATCCGATTTTGCATGCCTTGACAATTCGGGTGGGCTACCCTTAGCCTGTGACAGCCTCTATATCTGTCTCCAGGCACGCGTAGTGGCGACTCTTCGCCCAGACGATTTTTGCTCTCGTCTGACTCGCACGAGGTGTTCCACTGTCTATGAACTTGCCTCGTGTAATTGGGCGTGCTGTGCCTGTGCCCATTGGGTACTGAACCGTTTCTCATCCGTGAGCCTGGTTCCTTAAGGGGAAGAACTCAACAGAGGAGTTGGACCCTGGCTCTTTCGCCCTCTTAGCCGAGGTGTCATTCACCGACATCGTGTACCCCTTGTCCAAGTTCGAGTCTCACATCACGCGTTTGGTAGCAAGGCGTTCTCGAGCTGAGCGTCCTTGTCCCAATAGCGCCTGAGCCCATCAGGTACTGAACCCTTTCTCTCTTCAAGTGTATTTCCGGTATAGGAAACCTTGAAAGTAGAGTTGGGCCAGGACTACCATCGTTGTCCCTTTCTTGCCTTAGCCCATCGGGTACAGAACCCTTTCTCTTTGCGAGCATATTTCCGGTTTAGGAAGGCTCGACATTAGAGTTGGGTTAGGTCTTCTTGCTTTACCAAACGCCAATGGATGGGTCTGGGTCTCTGCCTGTAAGGAACACAGGTAACTAGAAGCTCGTCTCGAGCTGACGGAGCTTGTAGTTCCCCTTTCCTATGGACTTTTTACTTTCTATTTGCAGTTCGCGCTGCCCTCTAGCGCTGTTCTGCCCTTTCATTGTTTCATTGTACTCGGTATGAAATCTATTTGTCTCTCGCCATGCATCTACCTTTACGTGCATTTTACATTGGCCGCCCCTCCAATGTTCGGACTGGACTGACTAGTTTCACTGTATGTCGACAATGTCGCTATATGTGGTGATGCTGGTGGTGTCGGAGATATTGTCTGTCTCTTGTGCAGTGAAATCTCTTTCCATCTGCTACCTCCACATTCTCGGACACGATCCCCAAATGATTTGGCCAGAATCAGCTCGAGCTGCTGTATTTCTGTTTCCAGGGTGCACCGCGTGTAGGTACATTTGGGATCTTGGTTATCTGCTAACTCTGGGTCCGCTTAGAGCAATGTGTTCCCTTTGCACCCCAGGTAAGGCTATAAAAATGGACCTCATTAAGTCATCGGGTATGTATCCACTATTATATATGTCATTCAGCAATTTTATGATTATTTCAACTCCAAAGACATCTAAAGCTGCTAATTCTTCTAATGTGATATTGTCTGGACCTGGGGCTTTGCCATTTTTCGTGTGTCTTAGGGCCTCCACTACTTCTGCTGCGAGTATTGATGGACCTTCGCCATTATCTTGTATATTTATCTCGGGTCTATTGTCATCATAAAGTTCTTTGATATATTCTGACCATCTCTGCACTATGTGATCTATTCCCATTAATACCTGCCCCGTCTTAGATTTTAGACACCCTGTAACTGTTTGCGTTCTCTTTCCTGTTATCATCTCAATTTTCTTATATAGTAATGGTGTATCTTGGTTGTAATGCAATTCTATTTCTGTGCATTTCTTGTTCAGCCAGCTTTCTTTTTCTTTTTTGCATTTCTCTCGTATCTCCTTATGTATTTTCTGATATTCCGCTATCTTGTGTTTATTTTTCCTTCTGGTGCTCATCAATTATAATATTTCTTCAGTCATCCATTTTTGTTTTGATGTATATTTTACTTTTGGTATTATCTCTTTAGATGTTTGGTTTATCGAATGTTTTAGCATGTTCCATTGATCTTCAATACTCTGAATCTTTGCAATGGCATTGTATCTATTTTGTACAATTATGTTGTATCTTTCTTTAATGTCAGCATATGATTTCAATAAAGCTAAATCTAATTTCATATTCCTTGGTGCTCTCTTGATCTTCTTTAATCTTATACACAATTTCGCTACCAGTAGTATATGATCACTGTTGCAGTCAGCACCTGGCCTTGTTTACATAGATCTAATGCTGTTTCTATGTCTTTTAGAGACTAAAATGTAATCAATTTGGTTCCGAGTATTATCTCCTGGGCTAATCCATGTACACAGCCTTCTTGGATGTTGCTTGAACCATGTATTCCCTATTATTAAATTATGTGCCTGTGCCCACTCTATCAATAAATCACCTCTTTCATTCTTAGTTCCTAAACCAAATCTTCCTGTCACATCTTGTATTTCTGTTTCACCTACTTTTGCGTTACAGTCCCCCATTACTATAGTTACTTCCAGATTTGTATACTGTTTCATTGCGATTTCTAGATCTTCATAGAAAATGTCGATGTCCTCCTCTGAACTGCTTGATGTGGGTGCATATACCTGCACAATGTTGATATCCAACGGTTTTCCTGTTAGTTTCACTAATATTACCCGATCTGATATTGCCATGAAACCCTTCATCATTTTTCCTGTTTCTGTGTCTAATAATACTCCTACCCCCCCCCCCTTCTCGTGTTTTTGTCCTCCTGAGTATATGACTTTAAATTTATCTGATTGTATCCTGCCCCAGTCCATCTCATTTCACTCATTCCTAAGATATTTACGTTCATTCTTTCCATTTCTTGCTTGATGTTGTCTAATTTACCACACTGCGCTAACGATCAACGTTCCATGTTGCTATATCAACACTAACTGTAGGCCTACTTCTGTGTGTCGCCATGACTTTCATATTGGGAGAATAATGTGGTAGTTTCCCGTTGCTTTCCACATCCATATGGGGGATATCCATTTATATCCGCTCCCTTTGACAATATTTTATGTCGGGACAAATGGGTGCCCCGCCCTGCCCAGTTGCAGAGTTACCACTTATACCGGTGGCTTTCACTTGCTTCCCTGTTCGCGCCTAGCGAACATCATGACGGCACACGATCAACGTCTAAACTCCGACTCCCCTCCAGGAATATATATCTTTACATAATAGAAAACACACAAGGAATCTTCTGCACATTTCAGTTATTAGTCATTCACTTACAATAACACACAACAGGATAATAAATAATCCTCAAGTGACGACTGAGTGAATAGCGTTCAAATTTGCGCCATGTTGACACCGGAAGTGGGTAAGAGAGTAAGACAGAGTAATAAAATCACTAAGTAACTCTATGAAAGAGAGTTACTCAAACACTGAATAGATATGTACATAAGAGAGTAAGTAAAAAAAGTAAAGTAACCCATAGCATTTATTAATGCCGTAGGAGTGTGAAATGTTAGGGATCTCATATTTCAGAGGCTCTGCAAATGAGGGCGGTAGCCATCTCCTCTCCCTCGCAGTCTTTACTTCCCGGATTAATCCGGTACCCATTTAAGGCTGGGTCGACCTGGGAGCCGTTGCGATCTGAAAAACATGTCCGCCTCAACTCAGGACCACTCATATGCGAAGCCAGTGCTCTAACCACTGCGCAACGCGGCGCCAAGAGAGTAACAGTAATAATGACAAAAGAATAAGTTTTATTTACAATTAACTAGAATCATGCATCATTTACTTAAAAATCATATTTGGAAATTGGTAATCGAAAGTGATCTTGAATAATGGTGATTGTCCAAGGCTCACACCCATAATATTGCAATAGTAAATATGCAGACTCTAAAGAAAGTTAGTTCGTAAATAATCAAAGAGCACATACATCTGATGTTGAGAGTACAACTTCTCTGCCAGATAGAGAAAGTATGATGATAAACTCACATTCTCTCAGGATTGTATTATCAACATAATAATTATTATTACTGTCATCATCATCATTATCATGCAAGACGGATGTTGGCCTAAATATAGAGGACAGTAACAGGTCATCAAGAAAGTCTTGGATAACTGTGCACGACACATTCTGTTCCTCAGACTACATTCTGCTAATCTGTAGGAATTTGAGTGCGAAAATAGAAGAAGATATTTGTACAATGGGTGTTTTTTTCCTAGGGAATATTACTAACCTTTGTCTCAGTTTTATAATAAAAGTATGGTTTCTCTTCCTGGTAATACTGGGACAATTTTGTCTCTGTCCAACTACGGTCAATTTAGAAAACAGAATTGCTAAACTTAATTTGGCTGAAATCTTGTCATCTCTTTTTGCAGATATGACAAAATTTGATTTATAAATTGAGTACAAATTCAACAGTACAATATAATTTCAAATCTAACTAAATTATCACACAAGGAAGAAGTGAAATTAGATTTTTATGAAAGTGTATTTTTTTTAATTGTTCTACATACACTTTTATGTGACTAATTTTGCAGTACTTCTTTTGCATATTTTCCAGTCATGATTAATGTAACTCACAAACTAATTGAACATGTATCATCAATCAACCATTTCCTCATACAAAGACAAACACACACACACACAATTCATAGGATTACATTTTTGTTTCATGCACATGACACATTGATAAATCGTGCACTAAGTACATCATTGATATTTTTACATTAAGAACCTGACATGTACAGCTCATATTTGAAATATGCAATTTTTTTAATTGAAACTTGAAATGGAGTAGTTGCATGAATAGTTGGATGAATTTATAGTAAGTGTGTTTATTATTATAAATTTTAATTCCTCCATTTAGTTTTTGATTTTTGTTACTAGCTATTGCTATTGCTATTATAATTATGTTATGTTTTGAATTAGGTTTTGCTAGGTTTGCAATCTGCATTGTCATTTTGAAACTTCCTTTACAATGATCACTCCCACACTTGAACCCAAATCTGATGTTCCGGAATATATCAATTATGCCAAGTTAACAAACCTTCCCTACTATAATCACTAAGAAGAGCGGGAAAAAAAAATAAAACTTAGTAATGTAAGTCATACCATGGACTGCCTGACAAACTAATGTAGAGGTGTTGAAAGAGTCAAATGCGAAACTGACCTTAATCAACAATATAAGAAAAAGGCAATCTTCTTTTTTTTGGTCACGTCATGAGACAGGCAGGTTTAGAAAACATAGTCACAACAGGCAAAATTGAAGGCAACAGAGACAGAGGGCGACAACGTGAGAAAATATTAGACAGTTTGACAGTCTGGCATGGCAAGGAAACAACAACGATCTTAATACATAGTATCATTGACATGTTGAGTACAACTGACTGGTTTCTTGTAGTAATGTTTCTGTTTGTATGTAAGTAATTTCTCCTCACAACTCCTGCATAATTCTTGAATGTTTGAAATGTGTTCTTTTAGTGTATGCCATCCTTATATATGTGTACAGGTTGTAGTTTTGGATTCAAATACAAACAGTAAGTAATTCACATGAACAGCAGAAAATAAAATACATATTGCAGATGAACCTGCAATAGAAATAAAGAATAATTTGTTAGTACTAGATTAAACTTCATTCATTCATTTTCATTTTGCGCTGAAGTTAGCGCACAGTGTAGAGGTCAGATCTCTCCAATTCTGTCTATTCAAAGCTATTCTGTGCAGTTCTTGAATAGTATGGATATTGCTTGTTTTACTTTCTCCAAGTATTGTTCTTCTGAGTGTTTCTTTTGGTCTACCTTTTGCTCTTTTGCCTGTAGGTATCCATTCAAGAGATTGGTGGTGTAACAGAAGTCAGATTAAACTTGTTCAACTTGTTATGATGTGAGTGGTGTTCGTTTCAATCCCTATCAATTATAAATGATTGATTCATACTTCATTTGTGCGATGAGATGGTTTCTCCTGAACCTTATACCAAGAAGACTAATTCTGATCAACAGTTTGCATTGCTTTGAGAAGCATCTTACTTAGACGGAATAAATCTTACAGTGTTTTGTGACTTATACATTTCCACAACATTCAAAGTGTGAGTCACAAGCTTCAACTATCCTGCCAAGCATCATGTCATGTAAGATGTGTCCATACCATCCAGGCTCTTATCTATGTTCGTGGAAGTGGGTGGAGCAGCCTGGTACGCAATTTCCGTCATTCAATGGCACACTTCAATTATGGAGGGTTAACAAATGATGTTTCCCTGATTCTGGGCTCTCTCATGCATTTGTCACATCCAACATAAGGTCCTGATATTCTGGGCTCTCTAATGCATTTGTCATATCCAACATAAGGTCCTGATTCTGGTCTCTCTCATACATTTGTCACATCCAACATAAGGTCCTGATTCTGGGCTCTCTCATTCATTTGTCACATCCAACATAAGGTCCTGATTCTGGGCTCTCTCATGCATTTGTCATATCCAACATAAGGTCCTGATTCTGGGCTCTCTCATGCATTTGTCATATCCAACATAAGGTCCTGATTCTGGGCTCTCTCATGCATTTGTCATATCCAACATAAGGTCCTGATTCTGGGCTCTCTCATGCATTTGTCATATCCAACATAAGGTCCTGACTCTGGGCTCTCTCATGCATTTGTCACATCCAACATAAGGTTCTGATTCTGGACTCTCTCATGCATTTGTCATATCCAACATAAGGTCCCGATTCTGGGCTCTCTCATGCATTTGTCACGTCCAACATAAGGTCCTGATTCTGGGCTCTCTCATTCATTTGTCACATCCAACATAAGGTCCTGATTCTGGACTCTCTCATGCATCTGTCATATCCAACATAAGGTCCTGATTCTGGGCTATCTCATGCATTTGTCACATCCAACATAAGGTCCTGATTCTGGGCTCTCTCATGCATTTGTCATATCCAACATACGGGTCATTTTAGCAGATAATATGTGCTACCTTATAGCGGGTTACCAGGACAGACTGTCATGGCAGTAGTCATGGCAGGAGTTACATTTGCATGTCATCGAAAGTTAGCAGCTGCATACTTTTTTATCTGATAAATTAATAGTAAAAACATTAAAATATTCATACAAATGATGTAGGTACATAAATACAATATTCAAGAAAAAGTGTGTGAATTAATAATGTACTATAGGCCTACCATCATTAACCTAGACAGAATTTCCTTACAACTATCCAATATTTGTATATTCTCGTTCTTATTTTGGTTCACAATCCAGAGTTTAAAATACTATCCAGAATAGTACGATAGTGCTAAACACGATCTCAATTAAAAACAGAAATAGGGCATTTACTGTGATAGTCTTTCGTTGGTCATAGAATATTCCAAGCTGTCGTTAATGTTTTATTAAATATTGATGTTATATTTCTACACAACTATCAATCTTGTCCAATAAGCATATCACAAACACATTTCAAAATTATGCTCTTTATTAAAAATCGTACTTACATGTAAACACAATTGATAAAATCTCATATGTTTCATTTCGGTAGGTTAGTATGGCAGTAGGCCAATGGATAACTTGTCCAACAAAGAAGCTGAAATAAAACAGATGACCGTTATTAGAGACATGGAATTCTTTATTTCCATATCATCAGCAAATGGAAAATTAATTATTATGGGTTTAATATCATTGTTATAAAAATGTATGAAATACGTGTCTTTGTCATGTTGTTTGCTGAAAATTACTGTATCTTTAAAAAATATGACAAAGGCACTTATATCGTACATTTTTATAACAATGATATTAAACCCATAATAATTAATTTTCCATCTGCCGATGATATGGAAATAAAGAATTCCATGTCTCTATTAACAGTGATATGTTTTGTTCTTCTTGCAGACAGAAAATGTATGAATGGTACATAAAATGGCAGTGACTGTTTTAAATTATCTCGTTACAAATAACTTTCACCTAATACATTTAATGTAGTAGTTAAACAACAGTATGATGTTAATGACTATATAAACAACAATTGATGAATCTAAACATCTACTATTATGTTGCTAAAAACATGTTTTGCTTACCGAGTTTCTCGATTCACATGGACCAAGCCAATAGAGGGGGAAAAAGAAGACAAGATTGCATGAAACAGACCAGCATGCAACGCGTGACCTTCTTCTCCTTGCTCGAACTAAATTTCAATCAAAATATAATTTCTTGAGTGGCGTGTGGGGAAAAAGCATTATTTTATGAAAGTGATGTACGACTTTCACAAGAGTCATGTACTAAAGGTGTACTGTGTGACTTTCACAAGAGTCATGTACTAAAGGTGTACTGTGTGACTTTCACAAGCCATGTACTAAAGGTGTACTGTGTGACTTTCACAAGAGTCATGTACTAAAGGTGTACTGTGTGACTTTCACAAGTCATGTACTAAAGGTGTACTGTGTGACTTTCACAAGAGTCATGTACTAAAGGTGTACTGTGTGACTTTCACAAGAGTCATGTACTAAAGGTGTACTGTGTGATTCTCACAAGAGTCAATAACTAGATGCATACTCTGTGACTTTCATAAGATCAATCTACTAGGAGTGTACATGGTGGTGGATTTGATTGGTGAGACCTTCGGACACGAGTAGAACAATTCCAATCTTCTATCTCTCCTTAAAACTCCAAAACAGAGAATCACAGAAGAATCAAAAACATCTCATCAAAAGATAACACAAACAAACATGCATGGATTGTGAGAACAGGCAGCAGCTATCAAGAAAATTGTATATTATAGTATTAAAGATCACGGTAACAACCTTCTTATGCCTGATATAACTAAAGGAAAACTATTCCACGGTTGAAAGGTGCGTGTCTGACTGTAGACAGACAAATCCACCAACTAACGGTAACAACCATCTTCAAACGCGAACAAATCACTGTAGACTGCAAGCACATCTCCATAAATAAACACTATCTAAATTGATGAATTCCCATGTCAAAATCTTATCCAAACTGCATAAGACATCCTGTAAGCAAATCTTATCTTTTTGTTGAAGTCAGGACTCAAATATGGACCCAAAAGACAAAAATGGGAGAGAAACGTGTACGTGAGAAGAGTTTCTAGTGACGACTGAATGCATGGAAACATACAATCTTGTGTAGGTTTCTCATCTCGCAAACTGATCGCAGAAGAACCAAGAAAAGAAAGCAAGAAAAATAAACACTAAAGTAACAGAATCAGTACAATCCATTCGATTGACAACCGGATACGAACCGAAATTGTTTCAGCATGACTTCAGCCGGTTATATTGCACCTGAAATCCGTCAATTGTTTCTTTGTCACGCTAAACGACATTCTAGGAAACAGCCTAACCGGCTCATTTTGCAGACTAAGTTTAATCAAAAACCCGTGTGGAACTTGTGACCAGGACATTGTTGAGAAGACAGGTGAAATTGTATCTGGATTCGATGACAACAAATTGATGTACACGTTTGGTGGAACTGTTAAAAGGAAGGTAAGAAGGGTAAATATGAAACTGAGGATGTAGATAACGGGTGTATAAGGAGGTAGGAGATGGTGATTGTTGTGCCGATAGGGTTAATGATAATTGATAATGGTTGACGATGGTAATAACGATACATAGAACCCCGAGAATATACAAGTCAGTCTTGTTTCCTATGGGAAGGGGAGGGTACCCATAAATTACGTTAACAGGGAGAGAAGGATCTGAACAAGCTTGACAGTTGTTGGCAAGGGAAGGTGTTTAAAAGTTGACGCCAACAATACTGTTGTTGTTTTTTTTCATTAATTATATTGTTTTGAATTTAAAACATTTGTCAAAAAATGTGAATAAAATCATGTAGTTTTTTTTTTCTTTCTTTCATAATCTGCTCAAAGAAATGTTCATGTGGGAAGGGAGGGATAACACAATGTTGAGATAATTAAGCCCTGAATTCTAACAGTTGTCTACAAGAGATATGTCCAGTGGCGTATCCTCCGTGCATGTAACGCGTGCATTACATTCCTTATAATTTCGAAATGTAAACAAATTCCATTTCCATTTTGTTTTATCAATTAATATCGAAATAATGTACACACATTTTTTTTTCCTAGCTTCTAGGGTAAGAATTATTCAATAATCATGAAATAATGGCCTTTCTCTTCTTGTTTGTTGGCTAAGTGGGAAAAAAAATTGTTGCATTAAATAGTTTCAGAAGTTGATGGATAGATGCAGAAGTTGATGGATAGTTTCTGAAGCTGACAAGATATGGCCAAGTGGAGGAGTTACCTAAAATAGATATTCAAACAGAAATTTGTCAATGACAGCGAATACGCTCTGGTAGCGCAGCGGAAGAAATCATTTGCGATCGCTTTTAAATCTACCTTGAACTTACCACGAAACACAAGATTCTATTGAAAATCACAAAATGTCGATCTTGATTGTTGTGGAATAATTTTCTACGTAAATTTAGAGTACAATAAAAGTGCTTGCATCGATAGTTTAAGAAGTTAACTAGGTGGAAGTATTTTCGTAAAATAATTTTCGCCCGACATCCGAACACAAAATATCCCAAGGCATGCATTTGCGATTCGTGCATGATGGATTTTCTTAGTTCAACTCCAGTAGTGTCATAGTATAGTTCAATCACTATTTTGTGTGTCTGAGTTCAAGCATTGTTTCTGAGATTGTGTGTATGAGTTCATGTCTGAGTTCAAACATTGTATTTGAGATTGTGTGTCTTAGTTCATGTCTGAGTTCAAACATTGTATTTGAGATTGTGTGTCTTAGTTCATGTCTGAGTTCAAACACTGTATTTGAGATTGTGTGTCTTAGTTCATGTCTGAGTTCAAACATTGTATTTGAGATTGTGTGTCTTAGTTCATGTCTGAGTTCAAACACTGTATTTGAGATTGTGTGTATGAGTTCATGTACTGTATTTGAGATTGATATATTCAGTGAATTTCGTCATTTAGTATAACTACACATAATCAATAAGTATGAATAATTAGCTAACTCTTTCCTTCTATTGCAATTTTAAGCAATCCCGTAGATAAGAGATTTGTCATAAATTACGGCAACAATTGGGGCAATAATTAGGACTTCAATTGGGGGAAAAGTCTTAGAAAAAGTTTGACAGTTGTTGACAAGGGTGGAATGAGAGTTTGACAGTTATTGATAGGGTAGAGGAGATAACATATAAAAGTTTGACAGTTATTGACAAGGTGAAGGTGTTGACGTAAAATTTGACAGTTTTTTTGGAAAATAATAGAGTGTGAGTTCGACATATTTTGACAAGGTGTAGAGGTTGACATATAAAAGTTTGACAAGTGTTGACAAGGGGGAATCGGAGTTTTACAATTGTTGAGTTGACAAGATGGAGAGTTTGACATATAAAAGATTGCCAATTGTTGACAATAGTCGAGTGTGAGTTTGACAGATGTTGACAAGGTGGAGGGGTTGACATTAGTTGACGCCAACAATATGTGTTTTATTCACCAGTTAAATATTTTAATTAGAAATATATTTCTTCAAATGTGAAACAAATCATGCAGGTTTTTTTCGTATTTTTTCTGTTAAGAAATTGTTAGTGGAGAATAAAACATGGAAATTATTGACGCAATTTATGGATAGCCCCTAATTATGTCATTTATCGATAGTCTCTAATGATGTAATTTATAGATAGTCCCTAATGATGTAATTTATAGATAGTCCCTAATGATGTAATTTATAGATAGTCCCTAATGATGTAATTCATACATAGTCCCTAATGATGTAATTTATAGATAGTCCCTAATGATGTAATTTATAGATAGTCCCTAATGATGTAATTCATACATAGTCCCTAATGATGTAATTTATAGATAGTCCCTAATGATGTAATTCATACATAGTCCCTAATGATGTAATTTATAGATAGTCCCTAATGATGTAATTTATATATAGTCCCTAATGATGTAATTTATATATAGTCCCTAATGATGTAATTTATAGATAGTCCCTAATGATGTAATTTATATATAGTCCCTAATGATGTAATTTATAGATAACCCCTTATGATGTAATGTCAGATAGCCCCTAAGAAGTTAGTTTAGGGTTCAGACCCCCTGCCCCACTACCATACAAATCAGATTTATATCGTTTGGTAACACGTAAACAAATAGTTGTTATTGTAGTTCATGGACTACACATTGAACTATAATCAAAATATATGAAATATAAAGTAAAATGTATGAACTATAAAGTAAAATATATGAACTATAAAGTAAAATATATGAACTATAAAGTAAAATATATGAACTATAAAGTAAAATATATGGACTATAAAGTAAAATATATGAACTATAAAATAAAATGTAAGGACTATAAATAAAATATGTGAACTATAATTAAAATGTAAGGACTATAAATAAAATATATGAACTATAAAATAAAATGTAAGGACTATAAATAAAATATATGAACTATAAAATAAAATGTAAGGACTATAAATAAAATATGTGAACTATAATTAAAATGTATGGAATGTACATAACACTTGCTAAGCCAGGAAGTCAAGTTTTGTTTTCAGCTCCATATTAATGTTTCTGTGATATTCCTTTTTGTTTCTGTGACATCAAGTCTTCCACAGTTATGACAAGTCCCAGATGACCATTTGACTAAATGTGGCTATAGTGTGATATTTGACGGTTTGACTCAATGTGGCTATAGTGTGATATTTGACGGTTTGACTCAATGTGGCTATAGTGTGATATGTGACGGTTTGACTAAATGTGGCTATAGTGTGATATTTGACGGTTTGACTCAATGTGGCTATAGTGTGATATTTGACGGTTTGACTCAATGTGGCTATAGTGTGATATTTGACGGTTTGACTCAATGTGGCTATAGTGTGATATTTGACGGTTTGACTCAATGTGGCTATAGTGTGATATTTGACGGTTTGACTCAATGTGGCTATAGTGTGATATTTGACGGTTTGACTAAATGTGGCTATAGTGTGATATTTGACGGTTTGACTCAATGTGGCTATAGTGTGATATGTGACGGTTTGACTAAATGTGGCTATAGTGTGATATTTGACGGTTTGACTCAATGTGGCTATAGTGTGATATTTGACGGTTTGACTCAATGTGGCTATAGTGTGATATTTGACGGTTTGACTCAATGTGGCTATAGTGTGATATTTGACGGTTTGACAATGTGGATATAGTGTGATATGTGACGGTTTGACAATGTGGCTATAGTGTGATATTTGACGGTTTGACTCAATGTGGCTATAGTGTGATATTTGACGGTTTGACTCAATGTGGCTATAGTGTGATATTTGACGGTTTGACTCAATGTGGCTATAGTGTGATATTTGACGGTTTGACAATGTGGATATAGTGTGATATGTGACGGTTTGACAATGTGGCTATAGTGTGATATTTGACGGTTTGACTCAATGTGGCTATAGTGTGATATTTGACGGTTTGACTCAATGTGGCTATAGTGTGATATTTGACGGTTTAACTCAATGTGGCTATAGTGTGATATTTGACGGTTTGACTCAATGTGGCTATAGTGTGATATTTGACGGTTTGACTCAATGTGGATATAGTGTGATATTTGACGGTTTGACTCAATGTGGCTATAGTGTGATATTTGACGGTTTGACTCAATGTGGCTATAGTGTGATATTTGACGGTTTGACTCAATGTGGCTATAGTGTGATATTTGACGGTTTGACTCAATGTGGCTATAGTGTGATATTTGACGGTTTGACTCAATGTGGCTATAGTGTGATATTTGACGGTTTGACTCAATGTGGCTATAGTGTGATATTTGACGGTTTGACTCAATGTGGATATAGTGTGATATTTGACGGTTTGACTCAATGTGGCTATAGTGTGATATTTGACGGATTTACTCAATGTGGATATAGTGTGATATTTGACGGATTGACTCAATGTGGCTATAGTGATTTGAAACCAGCTACTCCATGGAACAGTGATTTTCTAGAAATCGTCAAGCATAAGAATGTTGATAATGATGTTGGTGATGGTGGTGGTGTTCCTCCTTCGCAAGCAAAGATGAACGTTGCATGAAAAACAATAAAAATATGAGACGAAAAATGGTGAAAAAAATTTTTTTAAACATTGATGGTTGAGCATAAGAATATCAGAAAGAGACACCCATCTTCATTTTTTAGACACGTTATGAGGCATTGGAAAAGGAGGGGGGTGGCGCTGTTTAGAGAACAAATTTACAATAGACAAAATAGATGGCAGGGAAGATCTGGGACGACAACGCGAGAAATTATTAGACATTCTGACATAGTTGCGTGTCAACAGCGATCCTGACAATAAATACTGGTAATAGATAATTGTGAAGATCTATGGTGGCTTACTGGAAAGTGGAAAATTAAAGGCAATAGAGATGTGGTTCTATAGAAGAATGATGAGAATACCATGGACGGTCAGAAAAACTCATGTGCGGGTGTTAAAAGAATCAGAGGCGAAAATGACCTTAATCAATCATATAAGTAAAAGACAATCTTCATTTTTTAGCCTTTTCATGAGACAGGCAGGTTTGGAGAACATAGTCACAACGGGCAAGATTTAAGGCAACAGAGACAGAGGGCGACGACGTGAGAAAATATTAGAAAGTTTGACAACCTGGCACGGCAAGGAAACAACAACGACCTTGATACATAATACTGTGGACAGAGAGCTGTGGAGAGCCATGATCACATACGCCAGCCGGCATGGCACCTGATAATGATGATGGTGACCTACGTCAATCGACACAGAACCTGATAACCTGATGAGTTTGTAGATAAAGTAGTGGAATTTGAGTATGTCGATAGATGATTGGGGTATCTGAGTTTGTAGATAAAGTAGTGGAATTTCAGTATGTAGATAAAGTAGTGGAATTTGAGTATGTAGATAAAATAGTGGAATTTGAGTATGTAGATAAAGTAGTGGAATTTCAGTATGTCGATAGATGATTGGGGTATCTGAGTTTGTAGATAAAGTAGTGGAATTTCAGTATGTAGATAAAGTAGTGGAATTTGAGTATGTAGATAAAATAGTGGAATTTGAGTATGTAGATAAAGTAGTGAAATTTCAGTATGTCGATAGATGATTGGGGTATCTGAGTTTGTAGATAAAGTAGTGGAATTTCAGTATGTCGATAGATGATTGGGGTATCTGAGTTTGTAGATAAAGTAGTGGAATTTCTGTATGTCGATAGATGATTGGGGTATCTGAGTTTGTAGATAAAGTAGTGGAATTTCAGTATGTCGAAAGATGATTGGAGTATCTGAGTTTGTAGATAAAGTAGTGGAATTTCAGTATGTCGATAGATGATTGGGGTATCTGAGTTTGTAGATAAAGTAGTGGAATTTCAGTATGTCGATAGATGATTGGGGTATCTGAGTTTCTAGATAAAGTAGTGGAATTTGAGTATGTCGATAAAGTAGTGGAATTTGAATATGTTGATAAAGTAGTGGAATTTGAGTTTGTAGATAAAGTAGTGGAATTTGAGTATGTCGATAAAGTAGTGGAATTTGAGTATGTCGATAAAGTAGTGGAATTTGAGTTTGTAGATAAAGTAGTGGAATTTGAGTATGTCGATAAAGTAGTGGAATTTGAGTATGTCGATAGAGAAGTAAGATGTGATGTAGACGGAAGAGTGGGGTTCGAGTATAGTGGTTATATGAGAGCGAACGCTGAAGAAGAAGAAGAAGAGAGGGTTTGGAGTATGGAGATTATAGACTGGGGTTTGAGTATATAAATTGCGGAGTGAGTTTTGAGTATGGAAAGTATAGAGTGGGAATTGAATAAGTAGATGGAGGAGTGTGTTTGAATATGTAGATTGAGAAGTGTGATTTGTTTATGTAGATGGAGGAGTGTGTTTGAATATGTAGATGGAAGAGTGGTATTTGAGTTTGTAGATTGAGGAATGTGGTTTAAATATGTAGATGAAGGAGTGAAGATTGAATATGTAGATGAAGACTGGGGTTTGAGCAAGTAGATGGAGGCGTGGGGTTTAAATAAATTAAAAGTTTAAAATGCTTTAAAATAATATTATAACTAGGAAATATTTGCAGCTTTAAAAAGTGCGGTCAATTTGAAACTTCGATGGAGAAATGAGCGGAGACAATGATTGATAAAAGGGTACAAGGAACGCCATTGACTGTATCATGTTTACAAAGTTAGAATTTTCCAAAACTACATAACTGAACATCCGTAGACACGCTGAAATTCAATACTTGATTATTTCCTTTCTCATCTGTCCATGATTTATTGCTTCAATCCGAAGGCTGCACTCACTCATTACATCGTACTCTGATTGATCCCTTTGACATCTCAAAACTGAACACACTGTTTAGATTAAAACATTAATTTATTCCCCACTCTTTTGTACATCCACGATTCTGACTTTCCCCAATCTTTTATTGTCACTATTGACGTGACCAGAGCCACGTTTCTAAGTCACGTACTTATGGTACCTGGATGCGTGTATCAAAACATTTGATTAAGCGAATCTAATACTAACCCGTATTGGTTATTTATATAATTTAGCTACCAATATCAGAAACATCTTTCACATTTCTGTGTACACAAAGGAATGTGCTCGCTGTACGATCACGTATCAAAGCGGTTCTCATAGTCTTAACACGCTGGGACACATTTCAGCTGAAGAATGTCATTTACAATATCCGTTTCGGTGACTACTTTATTTCATTCAGGGCCGTATATTTGACTTTTGAAAAGGGCTTTTACATTTTAAAAAGGGCAATCGCCTCGTCTGTTGGACTATTGATAACCTTTTATGAAAATAATTAGGGGGTGGGTGATTCTTAGATTTCATATTACTGTCTTCTAAGAATTAAATGTCATGTTATATTTTTGCGAAAAGAGGAATGGGTTTTCAACACTATATTTCGTTTCCTTGTCTATGGACGTGATTTAATTCAGTTTTCAGAAGAGTTAATCAAGAGGAATTCGGCAGTGAGTTACTAATAACCGTAATACAGCAGTGAGTGTGAAACTAATAACAGTAATACAGCAGTGAGTGTATAACTAATAACAGTAATACAGCAGTGAGTGTATAACTAATAACAGTAATACAGCAGTGAGTGTGAAACTAATAACAGTAATACAGCAGTAAGTGAGTATCTTATTACAGCAACAATGCAATGAGTGAGTATCTCGTACAGCAGTGTGTGAGTAGCTAATGATAATACAGCAGTGAGTGCGTAGATAATGCCATGTATTCAACAGTGATATGGTAATTAATGACAGTAATACAATAGTGAGTGAGTAGCTACTGTCAGTAATACAACAGTGAGTGAGTAACTACTGTCAGTAATACAACAATGAGTGAGTAGCTACTGTCAGTAATACAACAATGAGTGAGTAGCTACTGTCAGTAATACAACAGTGAGTGAGTAGCTAATGATAGGAATTCAACAATAGTTGATTAATTAATGACAGTAATTCAACAGTTAGTAAGTAGCTAATGTTATTAATGCAGCAGTGATGTGTAGCTAACAACAGCAATTCAACAATGAGTGAGTACTTAATGACGGAAATTCAATAGTGAGTGAGTTGCTGATAGCAGAAATTCAACAGTGAATTAGTAGCAAATGACAGGAATTCAGTATTTAGTAGCTAATTACGGGAATTCACATGTAAATATTATCGGGGGCTGCGTGGCGCAGTGGTTAACGAACTGGCTTCGCATATTAGTGATCCTGGGTTTATTCCCAGGTGAGGTGGACATGTTTTTTGTTCAGGCAGCAACGGCTTCCGGGTCGATCCTACCTTAAGTGGGAACCGGATCAGTCCTGAAAATAAAGACTGAGAGAGAGAGGATATGGCTACCTCCCTCATATAGCAGAGCAACTGAAATTTGATATCGCTAACATCTTACACCCCTACGGTAGCTAAATGCTATGAGTTTCCTTTACGTTACTTGTAATGTTATTCTTCTTCTGCGTTCGTTCTCACATTCCTGCAGAATAGTAGGATGTTATGCGGAGAACGTACTGTGTTGTGTCATTGTTCACATCTTGGATGTAGTATCTGAGCTTTTCAGCCTGAAACATCCGACTTCAGAATGGCTGCTTGGTAAATTTGACCATCTATGGGATGGGACAATCAGCTGCACCCCAAATTCCCGATACTCGTCTCCTACGACACGTGTGGCAGGTAACAGTGTGGTTATTCCTTGCTCACATCTCGAATTTCGACAACACACGAGCGGAGGAATTAGTTAGTCGTTGGATCATCATCACTCCACTCCGAACAAGTCCATAGGTGATCAGATCTCTCTTTGAGTATATCCGACATTACAAGTTGACTGACTGTCTCAGTACGTCGTTGATTGACCATCTTTCTTCCTCGCCCATGAAACCGCTCCTTTCTAGCGACACCACATTTCAAATCAAGCTTCCTTATTCTAGTCATGGAACAAGAGTCATCGTCAATTATACAGTCATTTGTTCGTGTATTTTCCCGTAAACGTTCAAAATGTCTACCCAATCCATCGCTCCATCAACAGCCGTAGTAGCAGTGTGTGTAGCCGAGTTCTTCTTCTTCTGCGTTCGCTCTTAAACTCCTGCAGATTAGCAGGATGTAGTCCGGAAAACGAAATGAGTTGTACAGTTGAAATGCGATATCTGCGCATTTCGGCCTGACACATCCGACTTCAGTATGTCTTTGGGTCACTGGCCCTATATGGGATGGGACAGCCAACTCCATCCAATAACTCCTTAGTCGCCTTTTACGACATGAGTGGTAGGTAAACAGTGTTGCTATTCTTTGCTCCCCTTTCCGGCGCCGGCAACACACGGGCGAGCCGAGTTCTATCTGCTCTCTTATTACCCCAGACTCCAGCGTATCTCGGCACAAAAGTAAAAGTCACTTTTCGCACACAGGAATTCTTCACCGCATCCAGCCACGGATCCCGAAGTCACCCTGCTTGCACTTTCACAGTCATGCTCATCGAGTCACTGAGTATACTGGCATGTGTTGCAGTCTTTTAACACAGCAATTTTAAATCTTTCATTCATTCAGTCATTTATTCATTCATTTTCCTATTGCACTGTGCATAGGGCAGGGGTCAGATCTCTCCAATTCTGTCTACTCAAAGCTATTCTGTGCAGTTCTTGAATAGTATGAATATTGGTTGTTTTACTTT
Organism: Meghimatium bilineatum; assembly: GCA_034231615.1. NCBI lineage: Eukaryota > Metazoa > Mollusca > Gastropoda > Stylommatophora > Philomycidae > Meghimatium > Meghimatium bilineatum. The sequence goes on along the minus strand of CM067319.1, from coordinate 70,396,005 downwards.
CTCTAAGTATTGTTCTTCTGAGTGTTTCTTTTGGTCTACCCTTGCTCTTTTGCCTGTACGTATCCATTCAAGAGATTGGTGGTGTATTCTGTTGGTGTCTGCGCGTAGGACATGCCCGATGTAGGACCAACGGTGTTTTCTGATAACATCTGTGATGAAATTTTGACGTGTCTCTTCTCTGATTTTATCATTCGATTTGAATTCACTCCAATGGGTGTTATCCTACGAAGACATTTGTTCTCGAAACTCAGTAATTTCTTTTCTGAAGATAAAGAGCTTTTCCAGCTCTCACATCCATATGATAGCACCGGAATAACGCAGGAATTAAATAAGAGAATTTTCGTGCGTGTGCTGATTGACTTTGACTTCCAGATATTATTTAAAGATTTGGTCGTTACCAAAATCTCCATTGTCGTGCAGCCTGTCGTCTGAGCAAAAGCCCACATTCCTCTCTGATGTCTTTCCCTTTCCCTACCTTTGAGCCGTGAAGGCCTAGGCACTCCTGGTGTGTCTCAGAACTGACCCATATGTATATATACTCATATCACTTCAGCGAAGTTATATTTCATGTTAATTATTCATCAAGGATATTTCATGTTAATTATTGATCAAGGATATTTCATGTTAATTTTTCATAAAGGGATATTTCATGTTAATTATTCATCAAAGGATATTTCATCTTAATTAATAATCCAAGGATATTTCATGTTAATTATTCATCAAGGATATTTCATGTTAATTATTCATAAAGGGATATTTCATGTTAATTATTAATCAAGGATATTTCATGTTAATTATTCATCAAAGGATAGTTCATGTTAACTATTCATCAAGAGATATTTCATGCAAATTATTCATCAAAGGATAGTTCATGCTAATTATTCAAAGGATATTTCATGCTAATTATTCATCAAAGGATATTTCATGTTAATTATTCATCAAGAGATATTTCAAGAACGTAATTTCATCAACGAATATTTAATCAAAATAATAATTCTTTTTCCTCTTCTTCTTCTTTTTCCTCTTTCTGTTGTTTTTTTTCTGTGATAAACACCATGAATGTTTGTGTAATTTGCGTCGGAGAACTTGAATTACGATGTGCTGCTTGGTTCACATTGGAGCTCCATTATTTTGTGCATTCCGGCCCAACACATCTGTTTTCGGTACACGTTTAATTCACGTTAACTTCCCTAGATTTTGATCATGCCAGATACCTAGCCGTCACTATGCAGTCGAGTTAGTATCTACTCTACACAGTGAAAGTGTATCACCTAATGTGTCTATGGGCTTTGCATGTCAAAACATGTCCATGGGTGGCACTTTCCGAGGAAATGATGATCAGGGATTTAGGCTTGGGTCAACGACGTCTATCTTGCACGTAGTGTTCTACTGTTAGTGAACTTGTCACATGTACTTAGACACCATTGTCCCTTTGTCGTCCTTGAGTATTGTCCCTTGCCTCGACTGCGAGCCTCTTCCAGTAAAGTTATTTGCTCAAACAGTAAAGCAGAACTAGACTGCCCCCCCCTCCCCTCCTCTTAGTCGATGTTTCGTTCACGGACATTGTGAACACCTCGACCAAGTCTGAACATCTACCCACATTTGCTTCGTACCGGTACAGTATGGTATCATGCATGTACCATTTTACACAACTTTATGCTGGATGACATCTGAAAGCATGTTTTAGAGCATGAATATTATTTGGGTTACGATATCTTCACTTATTATTGCACGTGGAGCTTCCCTCTAGCGCTCTGCTACCTTCTCGTGTACTCATTCGACGAATCGTATTTCTCTGGAAACATTCTTACTGTTCGTGCCTTAGTGAGTTTTAAAACATGACAACCAGGCACTCTCAGTCAGCCGTTATCGATTGGCTGTGGAGGGGGACGAGGTTCTCCTCATAGATAATGATTGTCTAATGCAAACAGCTCTGATTCCACCCCAGTCTGCTCTGTCCGAACACGATCCTTAAAGAGTTAACCAAATTGCTTCGTACGAGTTTCGAGCAATCTGTTTCTAGGAGAAGCTGCTTTTAAGATATTGACTATCTGCTGACCCTGGGATTGCACGAAAGCACTGCATATCCCTATGAACTCTGAAAGCAAGGGATCAATCAATCAATAAACCCGTAACCCTTCAGGGTCGTAGGGGTACCACATTGGATGCCTCAGCACACAGAGTCCTCCAGCGAATTCTATCCTCAGCGATGCGGATGAGTGTGGAAATATCGTGCCCTGTCCATTCCTTGATGTTATCTGTCCATGCCTTTCTTAATGCAAGGGATATTTATCAAGGGATATTTCATGAAAAAGATTCATGGAAAATAGTTAATGAAATCAATTCATAAAGAGGACATTTCATAGTAGTAATTCATTAATGAAAAGATAATTAAAGTGATTCATTAAGGGGATATTTCATGGTTTACAGCTTGACTGTGATATTTGCTCTTTTTGTACTGACACATCCGACTTTCGCCCTCTGGTGTAGACAGTCAACTCCACCTCAAAACCTCCTTAGTCGCCTCCTACGACATGCTTGCCACATAAGGGTGCGTCGATTCCCATCACGAGTTCCTACAACACACTGCCCGAAAGACTATTCAATCTATGCACAAATAGTTATTGAAAGCTCTTCATCAATGGATATTTTATTAAATAAATTCATCAAATGATATTTCATGGCAGTAATTCATCAAGTGATATTTCATGGCAGTAATTCATCAAGTGATATTTCATGGCAGTAATTCATCAAGTGATATTTCATGGCAGTAATTCATCAAGTGATATTTCATGGCAGTAATTCATCAAGTGATATTTCATGGCAGTAATTCATCAAGTGATATTTCATGGCAGTAATCCATCAAGTGATATTTCATGGCAGTAATTCATCAAGTGATATTTCATGGCAGTAATTCATCAAGTGATATTTCATGGCAGTAATTCATCAAGTGATATTTCATAGCAGTAATTCATCAAGTGATATTTCATGAAAGTAATTTAGCCAGTGATATTTCATGAAAGTAATTTAGCCAGTGATATTTCATGAAAGTAATTTAGCCAGTGATATTTCATGGCAGCAATTCATCAAGTGATATTTCATAGCAGTAATTCATCAAGTGATATTTCATGGCAGTAATTCATCAAGTGATATTTCATGAAAGTAATTCATCAACGAATAGATAATGTAACCTTTATCATTGGTTAAAAGTGTCATTTCAAAAATACATCATTCGTATTTGTCAAACAATATCCACTTCTGATGTAGGGTTTATAGAATTATATACAAGTGCGCAATAGCATGGAATGTCTGTGTATTGTTTTATTATGTGTACGTCTCTCTCTCTCTCTCTCTCTCTCTAAATACAACTCATTTATTGCACTCCCCCCTCCCTCCACATCCAAAACTTTTACATTAAAATATCCACTTCCCCTCAAATCTATTTCTCATCTAATCTACGAGTATTCTATTTTACAAATGGCAGCGCGATCCTGCATCGATATTTCAAACTGAGATTGTACAACAAGCCGATTCAATCGTCACTCTTCAATCAATGACGAAATTCTCCCATCTGCCACAATTTGCTCTTTCTATTCAGCTTAAGAAAAAAAAATAATAATTATGTGACGGTCAGATCATCAGCCGTCTCACCATAGACGTTTGACAGCTATTGATATCCAACACCCTTGATCTATGTCATTTATCTATGTCCTTGATCTATATCCTTGATCTATATCATTGATCTATGTCCTTGATCTATATCCTTGATCTATGTTCCTGATTTATATCCTTGATCTATATCCGTATCTATATCCTTGATCCATATCATTGATCGATATCCTTGATCTATATCCTTGATCTATATCCTTGATCTATGTCCTTGATCTATGTCCTTGATCTATATCCTTGATCTATATCCTTGATCTATACCCTTGATCTATATCCGTATCTATATCCTTGATCTATATCCTTGATCTATATCCATGATCTATATCCGTATCTATATCCTTGATCCATATCATTGATCCATATCATTGATCTATATCCTTGATCTATATCCTTGATCTATATCCTTGATCTATATCCTTGATATATATCCTTGATATATATCCTTGATATATATCCTTGATCTATATCATTGATCTATATCCTTGATCTATGTTTCTGATTTATATCCTTGATCAACATCCTTGATCTACATCCTTGATGTACGTCCTTGATCTATGTCCTTGATCTATGTCCTTGATCTATGCCCTTGATCTAAATTCTTGGTCTATATCCGTGATCTATATCCTTGATATATATCCTTGATCTATATTATTGATCTATATTATTGAACGATATTCTTGATGTGTCCTTTATCTATGCTCTTGATCTATATCATTGATCTATATTATTGATCGATATTCGTTATGTGTCCTTTATCCATGTCCTTGATATATATCCTTAATCTGTGTTATTTATTTGAGTTCTTGATCTATGTCCTTTTTCTATGTCCTTTTTATATATCCTTATTCGATGTCCTATGCCATTGATCATCTTTGATCTATCGACATATATTCTTTATCTGTTTTATTTATTATAACAATTTGTTATAGAGAAATTTTGTTTATTTCCTATTAAGCGGGAAAGGCAAATATGTTTTTTTTTTAAAATTAGACCATCTCGGAGATTCAACAAGAATCATTAATTTCAGTATTGAAATAGCTGAAAAAGTTCACCTTCCGCACTAGGGCAGAACACAGTAGACTAAATGTTTAAATAGACTAAGACTGGTTTCATCCCCCCTGTGTTCATGTGGGCACGCAGCGCAGGTGGCGGAAGGAACATATCCGGCAAGACTGCATTACACTAAAACTAATGAGGGCAGTGCAATGTTTATAAAGACATATATCCACATCAAGTGTATGGGAGCATGGAGATATTTAGATTTATAACAGCATTTATCCAGAAAACTGGACGCAGACATGTTAAACTGTATGGGAACCTTGGTTAACTTCCAAATACAGCAGTATTTATTAAGAAAACTGGACGCAGACATGTTAAACTGTATGGGAACCTTGGTTAACTTCCAAATACAGCAGCATTTATCAAGAAAGACGCAACTCAAGACCCCTTCCAATTTCTGATACTTAATTTCTCTTGCGCTTTCTCTGAGTTGTCTGCGAATTTTAACTTCCGAAAGTATTGTTTCGATCTATATGTATTACGAGCTATTACACTATTGTTTCCTCTGTAAAGTGGTTGAGAGAGGATACGTTTCTCGAAATCCATCCTTAATACTTATAAAGTTGTGACTGTACTCAGCGATTTGCGATGATTTGCGATGATTTGCGATGATTTGCGATTTCGGAAATAATATTGAGAGACACTCACTTTACACTTTCTTTAAACAAATATTCAAATTCATGTCTAATAGTTTACACAGACGATATTGGCAGTCTTAGACTGACCACTACATTCTTTAAATAAATCTTCACATTGATGTCTGAAATTGTACACGTACAATATTGAGTCTTAGACTGACCACTACTTTCTTTAAACACGTCTTCGATGCCTGAAACACAAAAGTCGAATTGAAAACGACAAAGGAGATATAGTCTATTCACCGAATTCACAGTCTTGTTACTTCACACTGCGTTATATACCTTCCTCCCTCCTCCAGATTACATTACAAATCCAAGCTCTGCAGACAGTACCGATATCAGACGATCTCGGTAGATCTGCCTTGCACTCGCTTATTGACAGCCTGGGGTAACGTACCTCCTGATGTAACACCAGACTCTCCGCAGGGATCTCATTCTGAAGAGCAAATATCATGTACCCCCTGAAGCTGATCTAGGCCTGCAACAAGCCAGATATTTGACATTCTTCTAGAAGTGAAGCAGTTATACCTCGTGGCGTTGATCATGAATTTCTTCGAAAGTCATTCCATCTTGGAGTCTTGTGTATAACTTCGGATTTTTAGTGAAAGTCACGGATGTGGTGTTCAAAAAAAAGGATTGCTGAAAATACCGTAGCCGTTTCAGATAAGATGAGTGGGGACACCGAGGGATGATTATTGGGTTTACGAGGGCTAATCGGTGAATTCAATTGAGGAGTGTTATAGCAGGTGACCGAGGTGTGATATGTTGGGTGATAAGTGAGATAACCGAGCTATGATAAGTTGTGTGATAAGTGAGATAACCGAGCTATGATAAGTTGTGTGATAAGTGAGATAACCGAGCTATGATAAGTTGTGTGATAAGTGAGATAACCGAGCTATGATAAGTTGTGTGATAAGTGAGATAACCGAGCTATGATAAGTTGTGTGATAAGTGAGATAACGGAGACGGGATAGGTTGGACGGTAAGTAACCAGGGAGTGATAAGTTGGATATCGGATGAGTGATGAGTAGGGTATAATGAGTAGGGGTGATAAGTTGGGTAGCAGATGGGTAGTGAGTTGGGTCACTAAGGGGTAATTATTTGGGTAACCGAGGACTGATGAGTATGGTAATTGAGTGGTGCCGAGTGTGACAACTGAGTGGTGCTGAGTGTGGTAATTGAGAAGTGATGAGTTGTGCCACAAGAGGTAATGCTGAATAGGATAAATAGAATGTTGTTCAGTCAGATAAGTGATAAAGTGAAAACGTGAGTGATAGATAAGGTGGAGATATAGTGTGATAGATAATGTGGGACATGGGGTGATAGATAATGTGGGATATGTGGTGATAGATAATGTGGGACATGGAGTGATAGAAAAGGTGGGATATGGAGTGATAGATAATGTGGGACTTGGGGTGATAGATAATGTGGGATATGGAGTGATAGATAAGGTGGAGATATAGTGTGATAGATAATGTGGGACATGGGGTGATAGATAATGTGGGATATGGGGTGATAGATAATGTGGGATATGGAGTGATAGATAAGGTGGGACATGGGGTGATAGATAATATGGGACATGGGGTGATAGATAATGTGGGACATGGAGTGATAGATAAGGTAGGATATGGAGTGATAGATAAGGTGGGATATGGAGTGATAGATAAGGTGGGACATGGAGTGATAGATAATGTGGGACTTGTGCTAGATAAAGTGGGGACAGAAAGTGATAGAAATGGTAATACAGAGGACATAAAGTGAAAAAGAAAGAGAGAGAGAGATAAAGAGATATAACACACAAATTTGTAAGAAACAAAAAATAAACATTTAGGCATAACCATAAGTGGCACGTATATCTGACGTTAAACAGAGAAAGCTGATGTAGTTCGGGAAGTGAAAATGATTCCATCTTAAACAAACCTGCAGTAAAACAGAAGATGGAGACAGAAACATTTGCTGATTGAGGGAATCAGGCATTGGCAACAACAAGAAATGGACAGGACTAACAATAGGCAGGCACAGACAAGAAATGAAGAGGATTTAACAATAGGCAGGCACAGACAAGAAATGAAGAGGATTTAACAATAGGCAGTCACAGACAAGAAATGAAGAGGATTTAACAATAGGCAGTCACAGACAAGAAATGAAGAGGATTTAACAATAGGCAGGCACAGACATGAAATGAAGAGGATTTAACAATAGGCAGGCACAGACATGAAATGAAGAGCATTTAACAATAGGCAGGCACAGACAAGAAATGGACAGGATTTACAATAGACAGCCACAGACAAGAAATGGACAGGATTTACAATAGACAGGCACAGACAAGAAATGGACAGGATTTACAATAGACAGGCACAGACAAGAAATGGACAGGATTTACAATAGACAGGCACAGACAAGAAATGGACAGGATTTACAATAGGCAGGCACAGACAAGAAATGGACAGTATTTACAATAGACAGGCACAGACAAGAAATGGACAGTATTTACAATAGACAGACACAGACAAGAAATGGAGAGGACTTAAATAGACAGACAAGAAATGGACAGTATTTACAATAGACAGACACAGACAAGAAATGGACAGGACTTACAATAGACAGACAAGAAATGGACAGGAATTACAATAGACAGACAAGAAATGGACAGGATTTACAATCCGCAGGCACAGACAGGAAATAGATGAAGATGATAGAACCACAAAGTAGTGCACATTTCTCACACATACTAACTCTGTCAGGCAAGCACGTTTAAAGTTTAGCCCCAAGCGTATTTCTCTGGCATAGTCGGGGAGGTTTATCAAAGAAACTGTAAGTCTTAGATGACTGTTTCACTTATTGTGGTTGTAAAGTACTTTAATTATAAGAATACATCGAGAAACAACAAATAAAATGGTTTGGACACTTTATGACAATGAACCATAACCAATTACCAACAAGAACACATAATATATGAAGTTCCGCATTCAAACCAGAGGGAGGCCTAGTTCAAGATGGATAGATAGCATCAAGACAACAGTGAACAATGAATAAGTATGGATTCAAAGAAGAGAAGGCGACACATCTGGCCTTGGATAGACAACTAAAGCTCCCATTCACCACACTTCCTATGCTTAACAACAAGTGTGGATATTCTGACCATCATCCAACTGGGGATAGACAATAGACAATAAGTTGTATGGTACAATGCTACAAACTGGACACCAGATTTCTGTTTGACAAAGTGATTGTAGGGTACAATACTAAAAGCTGGACACCAGACTTATGTTTTAGACAATGTAGTTGTGGGGTACAATATTACAAGCTGGAACCAGATTGATTTCTGCTTCATAAAATGTGATTGTAGGGTAGAATACTAAAAGATGGACACCAGATTTCTGTTTTAGACAATGTGATTGTAGGGTAGAATACTAAAAGATGGACACCAGATTTCTGTTTTAGACAATGTGATTGTAGGGTACAATACTATAAGCTGGGTAGTCTTCTACTCCGTAGGGGACCATTGCGGCTTTCTTACAATCTCGAGGTATGCTTCAAATAAAATAGTTTTTGTTTCCTTCTCAGTAGTCCAGGATATACATAGTGTTAAAGATATAGCGGTGGTAGGATTACCTGAACTGCGATCTTCATTATTTTTTATCAATATAACCATACTGCGCTTCAGTCCGCTTTTGAAAGTAACGCATATGACCAACAGAGCTACACATTTAATGACCAGACCAAGTGAGCAGGCATGTGTTTTAGCAGGCTTCATCTTGATCATGGGATGGGTAATCAACGCCATGGGAAGCCTCTTTAGTCGACTCTTACGACTGTCATGACAGACGACATTGTTATTATTCGCTGTTTACATTTCGAACCATGCAAAATAAGAACGAAAGAAAAGAATAGACATAAATAGAGAGAAAACATCATGAAAGAAGGAATCAAAGTCGTACAGAGAAATGAGCGCAAGAAAAGACAGTGTTGAATATTTTGCTAATCTCTCCACCATTTCGTCAAGACTTTTTAGATCCACACTTTCGATTCTTCAAATGATCTTTCTCTCTATTCCCTCCAACGCAACTTCATCACCTCCCACCCCCGTACTCCTCGTTTCTCATCTAGCAATCGTATCCCGTTTACTTCACTAAATATATTTCAAAAAAAATTTTCAAATCGATTTCCCCCAATCTCATTTAGTGTCCGCAAATACGACTGTCCTACAAACAGATACTGTAATCCACGATCTCAAACATGCCTCCATTATTCAAAATTATTATTCCGTTTTGAAAGTTTTCAGCCACTACCCACAAACCGTATCCAATTAATATTATAATATAGCCGTTATATTGTATATCCATTATTCATAACATTCATCTTGTAACCAAACACATTATCCAATGTTTATCTCGTACAGCAACTACAATTTCTCGATTACTTTCTTAAACAATCGTTCACTTTCCTCAAATTTTCAATCCAGAAAATATTCACTCAATCTCTAAAATCATCATCAACACTTTAAAATTTCATGAATCAACTCTCTAAAACTTCATGAATCATACCTATCTCTAAAACCCTCAACTCCCTAAACTTCATGAATCCAATCTCTAAAACCCTCGTCAATCCATCTAAGACATAAAGAATCCAATCTCTATAACCCTCAACTCCCTAAAACTTCGTAAATTAAATCTGTAAAACCCTCAATAACCCTCTAAAACTTCAAGAATCAAATTTCTAAAACCCTCATCAACCTAAAACTTCAGGAATCCAATTTCTAAAACCCTCACCAACTCTCTAAAACTTATAGAATCAAATTTCTAAAACCCTCATCAACTCTCTAAAACTTCTTGAATCAAATTTCTAAATGCCACATCTGCAGTGGCACCATATCAATGGGCTGGAAGGACTAGCTTAGTCCCAAGTCATCTTAGTATAGCTATTCTGTATTTCATTTCTGCGATATATAAAAGATATTAATGTATTGAATAAGCACATAAATATTGTTCACTCAATGAAGAATTTAAATTTGTGTGACAATATCTGTCACTGTATTTAGTACTGACATCACACAGGTTACGGAAGAGCTCCTACTTCAGTAAGTAGAACAGATAGACGGGACCTGATGCGTTACATAACATATAAGACAAACTAACATTAGTCATTCCATCGTATGCAAATGTAGTGTCTATTCGATTCTTAAATGAGAAAGCGTTGAGACAGTTCAGGGTATTAAATTGCTCCCGTTAATGAAGAGATCTTTTGAAAAATTAAAGCATTCTGCCGTTAATATAATTTGGCAGGCATGCGCAGTGTTTCAAATAGTGAGATATGGATTTGGTTTTGCAGCAGAGTACTAAATGTAGTATCGCTAATTAGTGTAAATAAATCAGCGAGTTGTTAGAATACTACTAATATAAAACTATAGTGTTTTCGGCTGATTGTTCAGTTTCATTTGAATCATCAGTGTGCTGGACCTCGGACGTCAGAACCACAAGTGGCCAACCGAGGTGCAAATAGTCACAGTTTTACTGTGGAACTTGCAGCACAACGTACCTCACGCTCACCGGCGTAAATCAAACCAAATATTCGTTGTGGTTATTTGAGAGCGAACGCTGAAGAAGAATAATCATCAGTGGTTTGGAGTAATCAAACAAATATAAACAACTCGTTTTGTTTCAAATTACCCCTGATGTGTTGCAGGGGACCGAAAAAGGGACCGAGGAATAGCGATATTGTTAACTTTCCATGCATATTGTAAGAGGCGACTAATGAGACTATGTGGCTGTCATATCCCAGATACGATCAGTGACCCAGAAGTTATGCTGAAGTCGGATGTCTCATTCGAGGATCAGATATTGCATCACATCTGTAACCATGACACAGCACATTCCGTTCTCCGGACTACATCCTACTATTCTGCAGGAGTTTGAGAACGAACACAGAAGAAGAAGAAGATTTAAAATCACAATTATTAATGTATTTTAAAGTTGTTAATAAAACTTGAATAAGAAAACGCGGACTGATCAAGAAGTTCAGCTAGTTCACTTTATGCTAACATGGGCTGATGAAGAAGTTCAGCTAATTCAAGCTCTGCTAACATGGGCTGATGAAGAAGTTCAGCTAATTCAAGCTCTGCTAACATGGGCTGATGAAGAAGTTCAGCTAATTCAAGCTCTGCTAACATGGGATGATCAAGAAGTTCAGCTAGTTCAAGTTTTGCTAACGCGGGCTGATTAAGAAGTTCAGCTAATTCAAGATTTCCTAAAGCGGGCTAATCAAGAAATTCAGCTAGTTCAAGTTTTCTTAAAAAGGTTGTAGATTTGAAATTAGAATCCTATTTGATGTTTTCTTTCACATTTTTGGGAATATAGAGTACATTTTGGTGAGACACCTCCCGTTCAACCACGAAGTCAATTCTGGTTATATCAGCAGGATTAAAATAATGGAGGCTGCTCTGCAGATAACACAAATTATAATATACCCTTTGGACACCCTATAGCCAATAATGAAAATAGCATTAATCCTCATCGAAATAAGCTATCTCACGCCACTGCTCATCCACTTTCCAGAAATCGCCAGCCACTTTTTCAAATCCTTCATCCACTTTCGAAAACCTTTAATTCAATTTCCAAACAAATGCCCAACTATAAAAAAAACTCAACCACTATATAAATCTAAACCACTTTATAAATCTCTTCAGATACGTAGAACACATATTATGCCGTAGTTTTACGATGGCCTAACGATGACTTTCAGGTTGGTTGGTTGGCTGCTGATCCAGCGGTCCATGGGCTCATGCCCTTTTACCTAATGCCATTAAATGGCATTATATTGCTGGGAAGTCTGTGGATTTTCTGCCCACCCCGGGACAGAGCCAGAGAATAACTATCACACCTCCAGGAAGGTAGGTTTCAACCTATGCACTGCTCCTAGCCACTGTAGCCAAGATAGGGTTCACTGTGCTCATTCCCCGCCACCAATTGACTACTGGTTATGCTGAACTTCTCTATTGCTCTAGGCATGCAACCAAATGTTCAAGTCAAAAGGATTGTCACGCCCTGAGTCACTGTGCCACTATGATGGGTTTCAGCCATAGGAAAAAACGGTGCTGTCAGTTTCCTCCTCCCCAGTGCTACACAGTACATCTCTGGCTCCCTCCCAACCACAGAGGGTGCAAACATATATATTCAGGTAAACATGAAACACATTTCAACAACAAAAGAAAAGCATAATTGTATAGATGACATGCCATGAAGCTTCTATAAGAAGATAACCTCAATATAACGGTATGTCATCCACTAAGGTTTTATGTTGCATGGGTGGTATGTCTAGTGGGCCATTGGTGAGACCCACAGATGCAACCACATGCGTATGACTTTCAGGCTATCGAACAATGCGGTGTAGGTACGAAAACATACACATAACAATATATAAAACATTTACAACGTTTCACTCAATCTTATTGTCTTTCTCAAAATAGACAATAGTAAATGGAAAATACAAAACAAACGGTGAACAAACAGTAAAAACTATAGCACTATCACAGGAGCACTATATGTCAGACATTTAACAGCACGACGTCCAAGGTGCCAATGACATCTGTACACAAGTATTGTCATGGAGGAGGGTAACTCCACCACCGAAAATTTAATAATCAGAATCAAAGACCAACGGTTCAAAGGTGCCAATTGAAATATAAACCAATTTTCAAGGGCGTCCAGCTTTATCATCAGTGGTGGGGTGCAAAGGGAACGCATTGCTCTAGGCGGACCCAGGGTTAGCAGATAACCAAGATCCCAAATGTACCTCCACGTGGTGCACCCTGGAAACAGAAATACAGCAGCTCGTGCTGATTCTGGCCAAATCATTTGGGGATCGTGTCCGAGAATGTGGAGGTAGCAGATGGAAAGAGATTTGACTGCACAAGAGACAGACAATATCTCCGACACCACCAGCATCACCACATATAGCAACACTGTCGACATACAGTGAAGCTAGTCAGTCCAGTCCGAACATTGGAGGGGCGGCCAATGTAAAATGCACGTAAAGGTAAATGCATGGCGAGAGACAAATATGTTTCACACAGAGTACAATGAAACAATGAAAGGGCAGAACAGCGCTAGAGGGCAGCGCGAACTGCAAATAGAAAGTGAAAAGTCCCTAGGAAAGGGAACTACAAGCTCCGTCAGCTCGAGACGGGCTTCTAGTTACCAGAGTTCCTAACAGGCAGAGACCCAGACCCATCCATCGGCGTTTGGTAAAGCAAAAGACCTAACCCAACTCTAATGTCGAGCCTTCCTAAACCGGAAATATGCTTGCAAAGAGAAAGGGTTCTGTACCCGATGGGTGTAGGCAAGAAAGGGACAACGATGGCAGTCCTGGCCCAACTCTACTGTCAAGGTTTCCTATACCGGAAGTAACTTGCAGAGAGAAAGGGTTCTGTACTCGATTCGCTCAGGCACAAAAGGGACAACGATTTAGCCCTGGCCCAACTCTACTGTCAGGTTTTCCTACACCGGAAATACACTTGAAGAGAGAAAGGGTTCAGTACCTGATGGGCTCAGGCGCTATTGGGACAAGGACGCTCAGCTCGAGAACGCCTTGCTCTCAAACGCGTGGTGTGAGACTCGAACTTGGACAAGGGGTACACGATGTCGGTGAATGACACCTCGGCTAAGAGGGCGAAAGAGCCAGGGTCCAACTCCTCTGTTGAGTTCTTCCCCTTAAGGAACCAGGCTCATGGATGAGAAACGGTTCAGTACCCAATGGGCACAGGCACAGCACGTCCAATTACACGAGGCAAGTTCATAGACAGTGGAACACCTCGTTCGAGTGAGACGAGAGCTAGAAAATCGTCTGGGCGAAGAGTCTTCACTACGCGTGCCTGGAGACAGATATAGAGACTGTCACGGGCTAAGGGTAGCCCACCCGAATTGTCAAGGCATGCCGAAATCGGATGTGCTAGGCCTACAAGGCGCATAACGGTGGCACAACGTAATCACGCTCCCGGCGGAAATCGCACGGATATCCGTGATGGTTACAATGGAGCGAACGAAAAACAAACAAACAATCATCAGTGGTCCAGGATCTGGGGGCAGTGACCTGGATATCATGGGCACCACTATGATGATCATCGCCACTGAAATGTATGACGACAGGAATAGGTTTTTTGTATTTAATGACATGAAGATATTGTCAGAGGTGGTCACTCACTCTTAATCATGTTTCATCTATATACTTCTTGTCAAAGCGTCTACATATGATAACGTAAAGGCCACGTCGATAGTGAAATTGATCTTAGGAAATGAGATTGAGCGGATCTTCTTCTTCTTCTTCTACGTTCATTCTCAAACTCCTACTGGATCTAGCAGGATCATGGCCCTGCTAGATTTCCAGCAGGATGTAGTCCAGAAAATGGAAATGCGTTATGTCGCCGTTTTATTTGCGCCAATAGCCCGACACAACCGTCTTCGGCGGAGAGCGGATCTGAACTACATAGCGACATGTGTAGCAATGATTGCGTTTACAACCAAAATCTCAAAATAGTCTGGGACATAAGATTTAAGGTTAATGAGGACAAAGATGCCATTAAGATTTTTGTCACTGTTATAGGCAACCAAAGGAAAGTCCTAGAAAAATGCATGAGTTTAAGGATCAGACTGGAGAAGGAAAAAATTATTGAACAGGATTCGGCGGACAGTAGAGTTATGGGGATGAAAAGTGAGGACACGTTTAACTATTTCAGAAGGGGAGTGTGTACCAAGAGTATTAGTCAAGGTATCATGGTGAGATAATTTACGGATGCGAAACCAAGCCGATGAAAGGAGGCCGTTAGGGAACGAGCATCTACGAAAGAAATAAATCATATCAGAGGATGTATAAAAAAAAGTCGTCATCATGACATAAGGGACGAAAACCGAAGAAGTTTGGAGATTGGTAGAGATTTGCGACAAGAAGGAGGATGTTAAAACAGTAAAAACAATGGTTATATCACAGGAGCACTAGACCACAGACATTGAACAGTACGACGTC
Source organism: Meghimatium bilineatum (assembly GCA_034231615.1). Lineage (NCBI taxonomy): Eukaryota > Metazoa > Mollusca > Gastropoda > Stylommatophora > Philomycidae > Meghimatium > Meghimatium bilineatum. Next base: position 70,380,622 of record CM067319.1, on the reverse strand, counting down.
CAAGTTGGCAATGTACACAAGTGTTGTCATAGAGACGGGTTTTTAATAAATGACAATGGAAGTTGAAAATATTTTGTATATTGTTATATATATATGTTTTTGCACCTACACCACATAGCCCGATAATCTGTTAGTCATCGTTCGGCTATTGTAAAACTACAACAAAACGTGTGTTCTACGTAAGTACTATTATTTTACATTTCTTTCACTTCCTGTGTTATTACTCGTGTATTTCATTGTGCCTACTACCGCCTGACATGCGCAATACAGCCACTGATTTTATGTAACTTTTCGGAAGAAAAAATTCTTCTACTACCGCCGTTATTTAGTTGCGAGTGGTCGACATCACGTTATTCCTAAAATAATTTTCTATTATTTCTTTGATATAGTTATTTGATACTGATGATGTGGTCTTTGGATATGAGAAGAAATATCCATGCCACCTCCGGATGCATCCCAGGCTCTTGATCTTTACATCAACAATACGCTCTACGCCGTTCAATCGCTTCATCACAACCGTATCAGACGCTTCAATATCACCCTTGTTGAGTAACATGCCTTGTCGCCGTTGGGTCGTGTTGTGCTCTAATGCAAAAAGGTGGCCGAATCAAACGGCACTAATCAAACTACATTGTTGGGGGCGGCATTTCGAAGAAAAACCATTGGGGGGGGGCAACATTTCGAATACTTGCTTTATTCTGAGAAAATTTACCGCACGGCCCTGGTATTGTGAAGACAATAAATCAGCTAAGAAGGGTGGGGCCGTAGTTGTGTGTGGCGTAAGGAGGTTTACCTACAGGAAGGCAACATACAACTATCAAAACCCATCATTTACATAGCACGTACATCTGACTCTACTATGTCTAACAATAAGTTGGTCAACAAGACTGCAATCACTCTTATCCGCAATAACAACCTTTTCACAAGTGATGATGCTCTTTGTATCGTTAAAAGTTGTCTAAGTAGACCAGTTTACTATATGCTGTCTAAAACTCACAAAGAGTATAATCCTTGTAGACCCACTATCTCTACTTGATCGTGTCCTACTAAGCGCATATCCGATTTCCTTTATAGTATTTTATACCCTAAGTAAAGCAACAGCCTTCATTCTTAAATGACACAAAACTATATTTTCTTCTGTTCGATTGTCTTCTGACCGCACCTATTGTCGGTCTTACTTGATGTTTATTCTTCATATACGTATATAACCCTATATGAGGGTCTTAGAGCGATGCATTTTTGTGTCTTGATAAGAGTCCACATCCCTCTGTATCCACTTCCACTCTTACCTGCCTTGCTGAACTAATATTGCTGGCATTCAACACTCAATTCTTTTGATTTCGATGGGCACTTCTTCCATCAGTTCAGTGTTGTTGCTATGGCCACTGAGATGGAACCTAGTTTTGCGTGACCTATTATTGGATATATTGAACATTACATGTAGGAGACCTATGATGGTCCTACCTATTATGGGACATATTGAACAATACATTTAGGAGACCTATGATGGTCCTCCCTACTATGGGACATATTGAACAATACATTTAGGAGACCTATGATGGTCCTCCCAATTTTGGGACATATTGAACATTACATGTAGGAGACCTATGATAGTCCTCCCAATTTTGGGACATATTGAACATTACATGTAGGAGACCTATGATGGTCCTCCCTACTATGGGACATATTGAACATTACATGTAGGAGACCTATGATGGTCCTCCCAATTTTGGGACATATTCAACATTACATGTAAGAGACCTATGATGGTCCTCCCAATTTTGGGACATATTGAACATTACATTTAGGAGACAAATGATGGTCCTCCTTTTCCTTTTCTTTTTCATAGATACGCTGATGCCGGTATTGGTATACCTAATATGGTTAAGACAGAATTGTCTGGCTTCAACAACTTTATCAAAAATTGTAACCCTGCTATTCAATTCACATTTAACATCCGTACGACTTCTGTTTGTTCACTGTTTGTTTCGTAATATTTGACACAGACCTTGAGGCTGAAACGTTGAAAGGCACATCAGTTTTCTATATGCTGCCTAAAATTCACAAAGAATATAGTAATGATGGATTCATTGTCTCTACTTGCTCTTGTGCCATTGAACGCATCACAAAGACATCACAAAAATCATTGGAGGAAGCGGAAATGTGGTTTATTCGAAGAATGGTATGCATTCCTTGGACATCAAAGATTGCCTTAATGAAGAATGTCTTAGAAGGATGGATGTGAAAAGATGCATTATTGATAATATAAGAAAAAGACAGTCAACATTTATTGCACACATAATTAGAAGAGGAGGCATTGAGAATATAGTGACAACAGGAAAGATAAAAGGGAAAATATCAAGGGGAAGACCCAGAGAAAAGATATTGGACAGTTTGACTAAATGGCTTCGATTGACGACACCAACAGAGATGATGACATATATGAGAGATCGATGTACATGGAGAAATATCACTGCCAACGCCATTCAGCACAGCACTTGATGATGATGACTACTTCTGTCAACGTTCTTGACATAATTGTCACTATTCATCCAACCTTACCTAGCACATCTGTATACAACAAACCTACTGAATTCATCCTACCTTACCTAGCACATCTGTATACAACAAACCTACTGAATTCATCCAACCTTACCTAGCACATCTGTATACAACAAACCTACTGAATTCATCCAACCTTACCTAGCACATCTGTATACAACAAACCTACTGAATTCATCCAACCTTACCTAGCACATCTGTATACAACAAACCTACTGAATTCATCCTACCTTACCTAGCACATCTGTATACAACAAACCTACTGAATTCATCCTACCTTACCTAGCACATCTGTATACAACAAACCTACTGAATTCATCCAACCTTACCTAGCACATCTGTATACAACAAACCTACTGAATTCATCCTACCTTACCTAGCACATCTGTATACAACAAACCTACTGAATTCATCCTACCTTACCTAGCACATCTGTATACAACAAACCTACTGAATTCATCCAACCTTACCTAGCACATCTGTATACAACAAACCTACTGAATTCATCCAACCTTACCTAGCACATCTGTATACAACAAACCTACTGCTTCACATGACTTTGATTTACACTTCTTCTCATCCTCCCGCTTTTCGTAACTCTCTGTCATTCTCCCAGCTTCTTCGTCTTCGTCGCTTATGTAGTGATGGTGATGGCTTTCTTGATAAATCCTCTGAGATGATTTATTTCTTTCGTAGATACTCGTTCCCTGGTATTGTCCTTTCATCAACATAGCCTCATGTCCGTAAGTTACCTCGACTTGATACTTTGACTAATACTCAGGGTACTTCCTAATTATTCTGATAGCTATTGCGCATGCGGTTGCGTCTGTGGGTTTCACCAATGGCTCACTAGACAAACCACGCATGCAACAGAAAACCTTAGTAGATGACATGCCTTTATATTCAGGTTATCTTCTTATAGAAGCTTCAAGGCACGTAATCTATGCAATCCCGTAGTCGTAACCATCGATAACAGTTACCACGTTGTTCCGGCAGGCCGACGTTGTGCTTGAACTAGTTACGGGCACGGCGTGGGTGGACGGAACGACAAAGAAACCTGTCGCAAGGACCAGAGTTGTTCCCTGATCTCGACGTCTGTTTTAGTGGCATTTAACTCGAAACACCATCGAGTCAGATAGCTGCTGAAACAGAGGGTGCAGCACGTATGGAAATGCCCCACGTGATGTGAGGCCAATTTCTAATCAATAACCAAGAATCAAGATTATGATATCTAAACTAGTCCTCACTTTTCATCACTATAACTCTACTGTCCAGAGAATCTTGTTCAAGCATTATTCCCTTCTCGATTCTGATCCTCAAACTGGTACCGTTTTCCAGGACTTTTCTCTGGTTGTCTATAAGCGTGACAAATATCTCAATGACATCTTGGTCCTCAGTCACATTAGGTGTTATGTTCCAGACCATGTTGATACGGTCCGTTACAAACGTAGTCGGTGCTACACATGCCCGTAGTGTAGTTCAGATATGCTCAGTTTCATTTCATACGACAAATTTCACTATCGACGAGGGCTTTACAAGTGAATCCCGTAGCGTGATTTAAGTTGTCATATGTAGACGTTGTGACAAGAAGTATATAGATGAAATAGACTTAAGATTGAGTGACCGCCTTTGCCAGCATTTTCAGGGCATTAATCTTGATTCTTGATTCGAAAACTGTCCTCACAGCACGTAGGGCATTCCCGTAAGTGCTCCGTCCTCTGTTTTAGCAGCCATTCGACTCGATGGTGTTTCGAGTACAATGCCACCAAAACAGACGTCAACATCAGGGCACAACTCTGGCCCTTGCGACAGGTTTCTTTGTTGTTCCGCTCACCCCGTAACCAGTTCGCACAACGTCTGCCTGTCAGAACAACATGGTAACTGTTATCGATTGTTAAAACTATGACATTTCAGGGCATTAAACACAGCAAACTTGCTCGCAATGGTCATCGTGGTGCCCTTATATCCTGAGCGACTTATGATACAGCCAGGACGGCCATAAAATCAGTTTATATTTCAATTGATACCCTTAAACCATTTGCTATTGATTCCGATCATTAACTTGTTTAATTTTGGATGTGGTGTCCTCGTTTTATTGCTGTTCATGTTGTTTCGAGTTATAGTTATATCATTCCGTTTTTCACTTCCCTTTTCCTTTTTTTAAAAACCTTCCTCCATGACAATACTTGTGTACATGTATACCATTATCACCTTGGACTTCGTGCTGTTTTTAATGTCTGCCATCTAGGACTCCTGGGATAGTACCATTGTTTTTACCCTTTGTATTGTTTGTTCACTGTTTTCTTTTCTTCTTTTCTTCTTCAGTTTTCGCTCACTAATAGCCAACAAGGTTGAATCATAGTTTAAGTCACCGTTGTGCTATAAATAGCACACTGTTGTCACGGAGTTCCGTATAACACCAATGAAATTAATGGCTGCCGAGACGTCATATCCCGACAATCACTGAGTTCAAATCTAAACACAGACGAACTTATTATCATACTTTGTTTCTTTTCAAATTAATATAATTTTTTTAATTTTCCTATGATTTGTTCCGATCTATCAGTATTTCTGCGCGATATACACGGAGCGAGGTTCGCGCATACATTAGAAATATTATTTCTAATCCTAACCCTATTCTAGGTACGTTAGCCAAATCACACAACAAAGGTCAGAAAATACCTCGAAAGTAGACTAAAGGTCACAGTGGAGAATCAAACTAGGGTTCAACCGCCAACACGAAAATTAGTGTGATTTCCGTCTGGTAGCGTGAATTACGTCGTGCTGCTAGTTTGCAGCATAGCTGCTATATTTTCACCTCCAGCACATCCATTTTCGTCATGTCGTTAATTCAAGTTGACTTCCCCAGCCTGTGAAAGCCTTCCTATCTGTCGCTAGACGGCGAATGTGTATCAACCTTACGCCGTGACGGTTTATCTACACTGTGCCTTTGGACTTTCCATGCCAAAACATGTCCCTGTGTGGCAGTCTCTGAGTAGATGGTAATCCGGGATTTAAACTTGGATCGACTACATCTATCTCGTAGGTTTTTTCGCTGCCAGTGAAATCGTCTTTTTCTCTCTGTGAGTATGATGTTTGTTTTGTCTTTTCTGAGAAAGATTTTAAAGTTGAAACGTTAAAAATATCTTATCTATTGTTATTTGTATGTTTTCTTACCTACACCACATAGATCGATAGTCTGTTAGCCATCGTTAGGCTATCGTAAAGCTATTACAATACTTTTGTTTTACTATTGTTATACAGTTTTACAACAGTTTTACCTATTATTGTTATTGTTATACAGTTTTACAACAGTTTTACCTGTTATTGTTATTGTTATACAGTTTTACAACAGTTTTACCTGTTATTGTTATTGTTATACAGTTTTACAACAGTTTTACCTGTTATTGTTATACAGTTTTACAACAGTTTTACCTGTTATTGTTATACAGTTTTACAACAGTTTTACCTGTTATTGTTATTGTTATACAGTTTTACAACAATCTTACCTGTTATTGTTATAAATCCTTAATGTAATATCCTTAACAGGCTTAGACTATTCACAGCTGTCACACCTTAACATTTGTCATCCACTTTTACCAAACCAGAATCAACTTTTCGTAAATTAGTAAACTTAACAAGCTTTCTATCTTTATACCCGTAGGACAAGTCTACATTGACATGTTCAGTTCATGAGTGAATAATTAGAATCGGGTTTCATCGCTAGATTTACCCTAACCCAAGATTATACGCCTACTTCACGGATTATACGCCTACTTCACGGATTCGTTATTTAGAACATAAAACACATATATATTTGTTGTGCGACGAACAAAATTGCAGGTTATCAAGAACGACAGATGAACGGTTGTGAAGCGATGTATACTTGCTTGGTTGTAAAATGTAACCAGACACAACTTACTTTTCAAAACTATTTTGCGATGTCATTTATGTGTTGAAGGTGATGAAGTGATGAGGTGATGAAGTGATGAGGTGATGAAGTGATGAGGTGATGAGGTGATGTGATGAGGTGATGAAGTGATGAGGTGATGTGGTGAGGAGGTTATCAAGTGATGAAGTGATGATGTGATGAGGTGATGATGTGATGAAGTGATGTGATGAAGTGATGAGGTTATGTGATGAAGTGATGAGGTGATGAAGTGATGAGGTGATGAAGTGATGAGGTAAAGTGATGAGGTGATGAGGTAAAGTGATGAGGTGATGAAGTGATGAGGTAAAGTGATGAGGTGATGAAGTGATGAAGTTTTGGATTGACAACATCAAGGAAGGATCAGATCATAACTTGCCTATAATCATATGAATGGCTGAGGACGGAAGTGTTTAGTTGGGCTGTAATATCTTTCAGTGGCATATACTGATTGTAAGATTTTCAGGTGGGCTAAACAGATTACAATATCTTCAGGTGGTATATTCTGATTGCAACATCTTAAGGTGGTTCATTCTGATTGCAACATCTTAAGGTGGTATATTCTGATTGCAATATCTTAAGGTGGTATATTCTGATTGCAATATCTTCAGGTGATCTGTTCTAGTTGCAATATATTCAGGTGATCTATACTTATCTATGAAAGATCATTGGTTGGTCGGTCGGTCGGTTGGTTGGTTGGTTGATTGATTAGTTGCTGATCCAGCAGTCCATGAGCTCATGCCTTTTCTTTTGACCCAATGTCATTGTATAATATATGCATGTTTTTGTGAGCTGTTCTTTTTTCCACATAATGTGTTCCATTTATCTGTTCCTGGATGGAGAAGCCACTTCCTGAAGACATCCAGCGCTGGACAGTATGAAAGATCATTCTGTGAACAGAAATCGTCGTCTTCTATTATAAAATCTGAATACAAATGAAGTGATTCAAATATTTTTTCAGTCATACTAAACTAGAGTGTGAGTTTCTATTGAACGATCCGATCTTGTTCCACACAGTAAATTGTTTTTTCTTGACCTACAAGTCTTAGGTTCCAGCTCGTTTAATTGAGAAAATATGGAAGTGAGATACGTAAGCCTGACCACTCAACACTTGTGCTGAAAGTAATGCTCAACTCTTGTGCTGAAAGTAATGAGATATGTCACTTTTCTTATCAATTAAACACAGCTCAACTTTCTGAGTTCGTATAATCTCCTGAGGTGATTATGGCGGTCAGTGTCAGAGTACTGTATGAGATCTAATGAGAAATAGATGAATGCGTGCAGACTTATTGCTCTGTGCTATGTTCGTTTTTCCTACCTTTTGAACGTCCTGCAACTCGCTCTGTATGCGCGAGATTGATGAATCATAATTTGTTGCACTACAAACACTTTCAATTTCTCTGGCTAGGTGGTTAAACTGTTCGCTTGTGCTTAAGAGATCGTGGATTCGAATACCGATTCCGTTGTCTTGTTTACAATATGGATGAATTGTTCGGGTTACCAAAGGGATTATCGCCTGATGCTACTGAGCTACGTGTTATGAGTGTTAATCTCTCGCCATGTGATGTGCAGCTTCTTTGATGGAAAGAGTAGGTATAGTTTAAGATCGAGGGATAAATGTTCCAGTGTAGGGTAACAACCCTAAACAAGAAGTAGGTGGCTGGAGTAGCACATGGCAAATGTCCAGATAAACAAAAATAGGCAGATGTGTTATCAAATAAAACAACCTAACATTGTTGTTAGATTGTTTTAGGTATGGTGTAACTGGAATACAATTGTGTAAGCCGTATAACCTTTCAGCCCCTTCAAAACTGAACTTATAACTGCAAAATTAAACAAAGTCCCATATCTCTTATCCTTATTAAAGTATAAACAGAAATCATAATACTTTTTTTAACCTCACGATACTCGTGTTTCAAAACAAACACACACACATTCACGTGAGCCTGAAATAAAATAGTATTCAATGATTACTCGACAAAACCGTATTACTCATCGTAGTTGTAACCTTCAATAACAGTTACCATGTTGTTCCGACAGGCCGACGTTGTGCTTGAACTAGTTACGGGCACGGCGTGGGTGGGCGGAACACCACAAAAATCTGTCGCAGGGGCCAGAGTTGTGTCCTGATGTCAACGTTTGTTTCGGTGACATTAGACTCGAAACACCATCGAGTCGGATGGCTGCTGTAACAGAGGGTGGAGCACTTATGAGAATGCCCCACGTGCTGTGAGGCCAGTTTCTAATCAAGAATTACTAGACAAAAGAAACACACTTTGAAGTGAGCCTGAACTGAAATAGTATTCGATTAATATTATATATTATTAAAGATGTGATCACTTGTTGCAATTGACGAAGCAAATAATCCAACTTCAATGGGAAAATTGTGTTCTTTAAACTTACACATTGGTCACGGATATTAGGAGAGAAAAATGATTTCGGTCATCAGTCAGTGCTTAGAACAGAGGACACCACCTTGTTTACTGGAAGCTATTTACTGTCCATGCTTCGCACCTGTAAAGAAAGATTGGCTCAATATAACATTCTAGCACCGGAACTCGCGCATGCAATGATAATACTCCAATACATAGAATGTTTCTCATTTTTGTAAATGTTGATTTCGCCTGTGCCTTTTTTCGTGATCTGATTAGATCACCTGTCATCTGATGTTAAAATGGACCTAAGATTATTGATTTAATCAACTTGATTTAATGTTGCATAATTGATATTAATCAATCAATCAACCGGTAACCCTTCAGGGTCGTAGGGGTACCACATTGGATGGATGCTTCAGCACACAGAGTCCTCCAGCGAATTCTATCCTCAGCGATGCGGATGAGTGTGGAAATATCTTGCCCTGTTCATTCCTTGATGTCTGTCCATGCCTTTATTTGTCCTCCTCTGCTTCTTCCTTCCTCGACAGTTCCCTGCAGTAGTGTTTTTGACAAGGAATCGTGCCTGCATACATGCCCGAACTATGCTAGTTTAATTGATATTAATACTGCATTTTTGGCTGTATGCTTTTCTTTGAAACAACCATTACATCTGTTTTCTTCCAGGTTAGGTTGATGCCTTTGTTTTCACTTTCTTGTACTTCCATGTCTAAAAGGGCGTGTAGTTCTTGTTTGCTCCCTTCAATCAAAACTCTATCGTCAGCATATCTCAGAATATTCAGATTGTAACCTCCAAATTCTATTCCTGGCATGTTTTCTATGTTTCGCATAATATCCACTGTATACAGGGAGAAAAGATCTAGTGACATCACACATTCTTGTCCGATGTCCAACATAACGTCATCCGGAGAACGGAACAGTTTAGATACGATATCTGCACCTTTCGGCCTGACACATTCGACTTTAGCATGGCCTCTAGATAACTGTGACCCTATATAGGATGGAGTGCCAACTACACCCAATAACCTCCTAAGGCGACTCTTACGATATTCATGGAAGGTAAATAGTTTTGCCATTCTTTAGTCCCATTTCATTATCCGTCAATACAGAGCAAAAATTGAAGTTAAGAAGTGGTAATCATTGTAGTGTTATTGGTATGACCGCTAAAAAAATAGCGTTAGGTGAATGTACATTCTAGAATGTCACTGCTATTTGTTGAATATTTGTATTGTTATAATATTTACATCATGTGAAAAAACTGAACTCAAAATAGTTTATCCAAATTAAAATAAGTGGGGACTAGACTAGTCCTACTTATTCAATGACTACACGCGTCTTCCGAGGCGGACCCAGAACCCTGTAAGTGACAAGGATTTAACATATCTCAACCGCCCTAGTGACAAATATATTGCAAGTGATTAATTACAATTGTGCTCAAGGCTAGGAAATTGATCAAGTAAAAGTAATTACTTCAGAAAATTGCATCGCAAAGACACGTGCATTCTTTACAGCGAACTTCCAGTACGAATGTCAACTTTTACAGTGATTATAATTTAGTTTCGCTGCCGGAAAATAATATCCGTATAAAATATAATTATTACAAGGAATAATAAAGCCATATTTCAATTAATTAAACCAAATACTAAAGAAATTGTCGTTTTACGTCTCGCAAACACGGAGAATAACAAAAAAGAACAGCCAGATAACTGAAAACCTTCATAAAATAATGTCTGCGGAGAATAACAGATTTTAAATGATATGATGAGACTAACAACGAGGAACTATTAGAAAAAAACTAAACAAACATTAGCAGACGAGAAGTAAAATCTCTGCGATGGACATGGATAGAACGTACATTCAAGTGTGATACATGCTCTTTTCTGTAATCCACCCATAAAGAAAAACATAACCAAACACACCTGTATAACAGGTGTTTGGGAGTAAGGTATAACCAAACACACCTGTATGATTGGTGTTGGGGACTAAGGTATAACCAAACACACCTCTATAATTGGTGTTTGGGAGTAAGGTATAACCAAACACACCTGTATGATTGGTGTTTGGGGTAAGGTATAACCAAACACACCTGTATGATTGGTGTTTGGGGTAAGGTATAACCAAACACACCTGTATAATTGGTGTTTGGGAGTAAGGTTTAACCGAACAAACCTGTATAATTGGTGTTTCGGAGTAAATTATAACTAAACACACCTGTATAATTGGTGTTTGGGAGTAAGGTATAACCAAACACACCTCTATAATTGGTGTTTGGGAGTAAGGTATAACCAAACACACCTGTATAATTGGTGTTCGGGAGTAAGATATAACCAAACACACCTCTATAATTGGTGTTTGGGAGTAAGATATAACCAAACACACCTCTATAATTGGTGTTTGGGAGTAAGGTATAACCTTTCCTCCCTTGTAGGAAGTCAGAACAGGACACGGAGTACTAGAAAGAAAGTCCTAAAAACTGGCAAATTGCGCCACTCTTATTTGGTTTTCTCGCGTGCGGTCTCACCAGTGGCCCACTAGACAAACCTACCCATGCAACAGAAAACCTTAGTAGATGGCGGATATTATGTTATATGTTTGTTGTTACTGAGGATATTTCAATACCTGTACGGGATGTTTGTTGTTGTTGTAATAGTCCTTGTCTCGATCGGTCCGTTCTGGTTACTTTGTGTGCACGGTTTGACAGGCTTGATGAAATCGCATCTTTTATTGAAGATGCGGTTAGTCAAGTACGGAAAAACGCGTGTTCAATAGTTGCTAGGCGATTTGGTGCCGTTGAACGGACTGGTTCAATTCCCGTTAGTCTCAAGAATTGTCAAGATGCACACACAAAAACTGATAGATTAAAACTCAGTGCAGGACAAATAGGTCTCCAAATCAATTCATCAAAAACAAAAATTATGGACTTCACCAATTCACCTAACGAAATTACTGTAAATGGACAACAACTTGAAAAAGTACAGAAATTCTCTTATCTAGGAAGCAAATTAACACTCGACGGTGATGTCATGCAAGAAATTACAACTCGCATTGCCCTAGCATCAAGTGCATTTAACAGACTGTCTAATATCTGGAAGTCAAAGTCAATCAGCACACGCACGAAAATGCGCTTATTTAATCCCTGCGTTATTCCAGTGCTATCATATGGATGTGAGAGCTGGAAAAGCTCTTTATCTTCAGAAAAGAAATTACTGAGTTTCGAGAACAAATGTCTTCATAGGATAACTTACACCCATTGGAGTGAATTCAAATCGAATGATAAAATCAGAGAAGAGACACATCAAAATTTCATCACAGATGTTATCAAAAAACGCCGTGGGTCCTACATCGGGCATGCCCTACGCGCAGACACCAACAGAATACACCACCAATCTCTTGAATGGATACGTACAGGCAAAAGAGCAAGGGGTAGACCAAAAGAAACACTCAAAAGAACAATATTTAGAGAAAGTAAAACAACCAATATTCATACTATTCAAGAACTGCACAGAATAGCTTTGAACAGACAGAATTGGAGAGATCTGACCTCTGCCCTATGCGCTAACTTCAGCGCAAAAGGAAAATGAATGAATGAATGTTATATAAACACACTCCACAACGGCCCCTGAAAACAAGATATATATATTGATGATACAGAATAAGTAGAACTGGAAGCAATAACTAAATATATGACAAGATTAAAGAAGTTTGTTGAGGATATTCTCCGCAGGGAGTTGACAAGTCAATAGAAAGATACTATTTAAAACACTTCTACTCAGATGTGTCTCTTTCCCCAGAATTTTCTCCAGGCTTCTTGTAATGGTAAGAAAGTATCGATCATTACTTCTATCTGAATCTCTCTCGACTTCATGTGATTATAAGAAAGTATCGGTCACGACTACTATCTGAAATCTCTCCAAACTTCTTGTGATCGATACAATCTTTACTATCTGAATCTCTCCAACTTCTTGTGATCGATACAACCTTGACTACTATCTGAATCTCTCCAAAATTCTTGTGATCGATACAACCTTGACTACTATCTGAATCTCTCCAAAATTCTTGTGATCGATACAATCTTGACTACTATCTGAATCTCTCCAAAATTCTTGTGATCGATACAATCTTGATTACTATCTGAATCTCTCCAAACTTCTTGTGATCGATACAACCTTGACTACTATCTGAATCTCTCCAAAATTCTTGTGATCGATACAACCTTCATTACTATATGAATCTCTCCAAAATTCTTGTGATCGATACAATCTTGACTAATATCTGAATCTCTCCAAACTTCTTGTGATCGATACAACCTTGATTACTATCTGAATCTCTCCAAACTTCTTGTGATCGATACAACCTTGATTACTATCTGAATCTCTCCAAACTTCTTGTGATCGATACAACCTTGATTACTATCTGAATCTTTCCAAACTTCTTGTGATCGATACAATCTTTACTATCTGAATCTCTCCAAACTTCTTGTGATCGATACAACCTTGATTACTATCTGAATATCTCCAAACTTCTTGTGATCGATACAACCTTGATTACTATCTGAATCTCTCAGATGTAGTTACGTTCGTCTGAAAACAAGAGGTCAAGAAACTATGACAAAGTTTGAGATGTGCGACAATTCTTTAAAATGAATTTCACTGGCAAATTTTCACAAGAATTGTTGACAATACTCTCAGGAGATTACATGTAAATGATGTCGTCTCCTGAATGTTCTCGGCCCCCATTCATTACGTTTGTGGCTTTCAATTTTAGGAGGAAACCACGTGACTGTTCAATCAATAAGAGCTTACAATAATAATAAGTATCTTATTATCATGTATGTTGTGTCTCGTATATGGCAGATACGTTATACTTCTTATAGAATTGAATTGAAGAGACGATATGATGATGATGATGATGATGATGATGATGATGATGATTACGATGATAATGACAATAGTGGTTATCAATCCTAGTTTCTGAGCTCCTTCCCTCCATCTCAACCTCATCTCCACACTCAATCTTAGTTTCTCAGTTCCCTTCCTCCCAATTTAACATCCTCATACTGTCTCTACCTCCATTTATACATACCTCAACCATCCCTCAAATTTGTAAATAAATCTCCCAATAACGTGTGTGTACACTTCCAGCCATTTTTGGCCATTAAATCTGCCGTAATTACAGATACAAAAACTCATTACGTCATTACATTCAAGAAACCATGTCTAGAATGAATGTGTATATATTTTCTTCTTCGGCGTTATCTTCTTCAAAGTGAAAACACTTTTTTTTACTTTCATAGATAATTTCTTGTTCAAGATCCGTTCAAAACAGTGCGGTAAGATGATGGTGTGTTTCAACCGATCTTATTGTCATGTGACGTATTCCTTCCAGAACGTTGTCTTCCCAATGAACTCTCTGAACCTCTCTCTGTCTTGGGCGATGTGGCTTGCATTTTCTAGCGATGTATTCATGTTATCTTTAATATCGTCAGTCCATCGTCTTCTTGGTCTGCCCCTTCTCCTCTACCAGGTACTCTTCCCTCCAATATTTGTCTTTCTAAACAGGTATGTCTCTTTATATGACCAAACAGGCGTAGTTTTCTTTTTGTTATTGTGTTTAGTAACCAACACTCTGGAATATTCAGTGTGTTTATAATATCTGAGTTTCTGATTTTATCCTTCCATGATATTCTAAGTATCTTTCTGTAGCATTTCAGTTCGAAAGCGCTGATCCTCTTTGCCGCTGTTTCACTTAGAGTCCATGTTTCACATCCGTATGTTGCAACCGGAAAAATAAAAGTTCGTAACATTAGCACTTTCGTTTCTATTTTGTTGTTACGAAAGTGCTAATGTTACGAACTTTTATTTTTCCGGTTGCAACATACACAAGAACGATCTTATAAGGATGTCTTCTTGTTATTATGCTGTCGGCATTATCTGTTTGCTGATATCCAGACCACTCACCAAGATAAATCTCTCCATTCTAAACATGTATTATCTCAGATCAGTCCACTATAACCAAGTCTTTCATCTCAGTTCATTGAAATGTTGGCACTCTTGAAGAATTCTACATTTTTTCGATCCCCCATGAATTAATCTCTTGTTTCCTATACACAAATATTTTTTGAGAGTTTCAGAAGAGCTGTGAGCGGTGACTTTTCAAAAAGGGACTAGGTTATTTGTTTATAGTGTATACAATTAATAAGGAATATTCTAGCATGTTGTAACTGATTGAAATCTCTATTAATGATGATGATATAACCAAAATAAACATGACAGAAAGTTACCTCACTAAAAAATAAATCCTTTTTTTTTATTTAAAAAAAATGAGCGCGCACAAAAAGAATATTCAGAAATAGAACTCACAACCTCGCTAGAAGACAAATATATTACTATTATACAAACTTAACCGCACAGAAACGTTGATTTTTGCTGCACATTCATGCACAACTTAATCGCACAATCGCAGACGTAATTTCATAGTCATGCAGAATTAACGACACAGCCACTCAAGACTGCACTTGTTTGTATCGCATTTAACTATTTTGACCAAATATAACAATAGTGATGTCTTCTTCTTTTTCTTCTGCGTTCGTTCTCAAACTCCGGCAGATTAGCAGGATGTAGTCCGGAGAACGGAATTCGTTGTGTCATGGTTTACAGCATTGCTGCGATATCTGCGCCTTTCGGCCTGACACATCCGACTTCAGCATGGCTTTGGGTCACTTACCCTATATGGGATGGGACAGCCAACTCCATCCCATAACCTTCTTAGTCGCCTTTTACGACATGTGTGGAAGGTATACAGTGTTGCTATTCTTTGCTCCACTTTCTGGCCTCGGCAGAACACGGGCGAATAGTGATGTAATAACGTGTATAGTTCATTCGAAAATTACAATATTATGACCATATCAAACGATACGACAGCCTAGAAAATATCCCAACGGAGCGGATGATGCCAGGGCATCAACAAAAACGGATTAAATTAAGAAGATGGACGAAGAATATCAAGACAAACCGAACATGACAATAGCAGAAGCAGAAATATTGAATAAAGATCGGCAGAAGTTTCAAAAGACTGTAGTGACTGCTATATTATGTCTATGATGTGCTACATTATGTCTATGATGTGCTATATTAAGTCTATGATGTTCTACATTATGTCTATGATGTGCTTAATTTAAATCGTCACATGTGAAATGAAGTGTCTGAGAAAAGCTGCAATGGTTACCAAACTAGATAAAATAAGAAATGAAGAAATTAGGAAAAGAGTTGGTATAATATCATGTATTGAACATATTGAGAGACAGCTAGTAAAATGGTTCGGTCACCTTATGAGAATGAAGCCAAACCAAATACCAATAAGAACATATAATACAAGAATATCCGGGCGTAAAGTCAAAGGTAGACCAAGAAAACGGTGGATAGAAAGCATCAAGTTAACCTTGAACAAACATGGACTAAATGCAACCTCGGAAATTGAAATTGAAATAAAGACATTTCGGTTGAAACGTTGAATATGATTTGTGTATTGTAATTTGTATGATTTCTGGTGTACGCATCATTCATTACCTACTAGTTTTAGTTATAGTCTGTCGTGTCTGTTTGTCGTATATGATAGTGTCCTACATTCATATTAATTTATTTTAGCCACCCTGTTCTGATATTGGAGTTTCTGTTAACTGCAGCAGCAATCTTCTAATTTTAAAAAATAATGCTCTGTGACGTGATGTCCATAAAGTAAAAGGCCACACATCTTCAGATCTGTGGCCTGATGTTCACAACGTAATATTCCACACATCTTCTGATCTGTAACCTGATGTCCACAAAGTAATATGCTACACATTTTCTGTAATTTATTTAGGAATCGCTACCTGGGGCACATAATCTGGACTTCCTTGGATAAGAGGCAACAAGGTTTTATAATAAGATGGGGGATTCCATCAGGGAATTCTGCAAATGGCATCCAAGGCAGTGGTTCCCAACGTAAGACCTGGGTGCCACTGAGACTTGGAAAGGGGGGGGGGGTCATGGACAGCAGTTTTGTCATTGGGAGACCACAGATCCGTATGAGGGGCCACAAGAACGTAACTATGTAAACGATAAATAACAAGTTATATAGTGGTAAATCTTATAAATAACACGTTATGTAGTTGTAAATCAAATAAAATAATACGTCATATGGTGGTAAATATTATAAATAACACTTTTAATAGTGGTAAATATTATAAATAATTCGTCATATAGTGGTAAATATTATAAATAACATGTTATATAGTGGTAAATATTATAAATAACACGCCATATGGTAGTAAATATTATAAATAACAGGTCATATAGTGACAAATATTATAAATAACACGTTAAATAGTGGAAAATATTAATAAGATCTGTAGTGAAGGTAAGGAATATTTTAAAGGAGAAAAGTTGTCACAAAGACAAAAGACTTTCATTATTGCTGATGTAAGGCAACATCTTCCATTTGATAACGGACTGTGGTACCGCATACCGAAGTGTCTTCTTCTGCGTTCAGCATGTAGTCATGCTATACCGTCAGACCTGTCATCAAGACGAAGTCCACTGTCTTCTCCAGGTCAGAGCGGCTGCCCCATAGCTTTTGCCTCAAGTCTGTATCCTCTGGCCAGGTCTGCTGTCTTTGCTTGTTGGGCAGTCCTGAAGTATGTGTTCTGGAGTCTGGGTTCCAGATCCACATGGACGTTCATCTGTGTATGAGATCCTTAATCGGTAAAGGTGACCCAACAGTCTGCAGTGGCCTGTTCTACGGCGAAATATTGTGGTCTGTTGATATCTTTGGAGGAGATGTATTGCATCATGTTCGTATTCCCCTTCCATTTCTTTCTTCCACTTTGCTGAGTATGTGTTGCGGATTATTGTTTTTACTTCTCCGTAAGACAGTGGCTGTCTGTGTTGCTCCATTTCACTTCCTGCCTTTGACAGAGCATCCGCTTTCTCATTTCCCATGATTCCACAGTGTGTAGGTATCCACTGAAGGGCAATAGCTGTTGATTTTTTTATCTGTCTTAGCTCATGTCTGATGTTGTACAGAAGGCTTTCGTTTCTGTTGCTCTAGATTGATTCCAGTAGGGATCTGCAATCTGAATATGGCTATCTTCTTTGGTCTTGGCAGTCCTGGTTCAGTGAAGGCTTTCAATGCTTGATGGAGTGCAACTTCTTCTGCTCTAAAATTAGAGGAGTATTTCCCGGTTGGAAAAGCTTTTGATATTGTCTTCCCATCTTTGAGTCTTATAAAAATTCCACCTCCTCCATTCCTTACTGCTCCTTCTGCCGATCCATCTGTGTAGACATGTGTCCAATCCTTGTGATTGTATTTTATTTCTATCATCTCCAGTGTCAATGCTTTTAGTTGAGGTGGAGTTTGGTATTCCTTATTAATTATTCCAGGAACCTGTGTTATTATGGAGACATTCTGGAGACTATTGCCTGGCTCTTCAAAGTCCGTTAGTGTTTCAATTTCATTTGGGAGGTTTGTGAGGATTTCTTTATGTCGTTCATGGATATCTTTAGAGATGTGACAGAAGCTAGTTCTCTTCAACCTGCTTGTGGTTGATCTAGAAATGTGCGCATACATCGGATGGTTTGGCATGCGCTTAATTTTTTCCCTTTCAACACGCACTCTTTCTTCTCTTCTGTCATCCAGTGGGCGGATGTTTGCATGTTTTTCCATTGCATGGATTGGAGTGGTTTTCATCCCTCCAGAGATAAGTCCCTGCATTTAGTGCTTTAGATAGGCGATTAGTGTTTGTTTTTGATGCTGATGCCCAGGCTGTCATTCCATATTCTACTACAGGTCTGACTGTACCCATGTAGACTTTTCGGAGAATATTTCCATTTGCTCCCCATATGCGGTAAACCGAATTGTGATACCGCATACCGAACTGTGGTACCGCATACCGAACTGTGGTACCGTATGCCGAACTGTGGTACCGCTTACCGAACTGTGGTACCGCTTACCGAACTGTGGTGCAACATACTGAACTGTGGTACAGCATACCGAACTATGATACCGCATACCGAACTGTGATACCGCACACCGAGGAATTGCAAGCCTATTCTCATGCATGCATACTAAGTGATTCACTGAATATGATTCAGAAAGTCAAAACAGGTGACGTACGTTGGAAATAGGCGGAGTCATTGGAGAGAGCTAAAATGCGGGCATTACTACGACAACTCACGCTTATTTTTGTCACCGGACATGCGGGCGTGGAGGGAAACGAAAGGGCCAACAAATTAGTTAGTCTCGTCACCACAACAGACGGTCAGCCTATGGACCGAGCAGACATACTCGTTGCTCTTCGTGATTGCTCACGATCAGAGGATTTTGAGATGATTAAGCATGAGTCAATATCATAAATACAAGAATTGGGAGTGAGGATGGGCGTGGTCCGAAGAGAACCCCTGACAAAGTTTCAAAAAGAGTAGTGAACCAACATAGAACCGGAACCGTCAGCTGTTATACCCTGAGAGATTTACTAACGAGGAGATCGGAGCATTTATGGACATGTCCGGTGTGCGAAGATGATAATCAACATACCTAATACCGCATACCGAACTGTGGAACTGCATACCGAACTGTGGATCTGTGGTACCGTATACCAAACTGTGGTACAGCATACCGAACTGTGATACTTCATACCGAACTGTGGTACTGCATACCGAACTGTGATACCGCATATCGAACTGTGACATTTCATACCGAACTGTGACACCGCATAAAGAACTGTGGATCTGTGGTACCGTATACCAAACTGTGGATCTGTGGTACCGTATACCAAACTGTGGTACTGCATACCGAACTGTGATACTTCATACCGAACTGTGGTACCGCATACCAAACTGTGATACTTCATACCGAACTGTGGTACTGCATACCGAACCCGAACTATGGTACCGCATACCAAACTGTGATACTTCATACCAAACTGTGATACTTCATACCGAACTGTGGTACTGCATATCGGACTGTGATACCGCATAACGGACTGTGCTATGTAAACACAGTCCAATTGCAGCGCACAAATATGTCGTTGTATCAAAATGGGTTTCCTTTGATATTGTTACTTTCTCAGTCGGCACGACCATGATGATGATGATGATGGATGATGATGATGATGGATGATGATGATGATGGATGATGATGATGATGATGGATGATGATGATGATGGATGATGATGATGATGGATGATGATGATGATGATGGATGATGATGATGATGGATGATGATGATGATGGATGATGATGATGATGGATGATGATGATGATGGATGATGATGATGATGGATGATGATGATGCATATTTATATGATCTAAGTTTACATGATGCAAGAACTTGTCCAGTTGTACTCAAAATCCGATGAACACAGCCATATTCAGATTTCTCAGTCACCAGAGTAATAAACTAGTACGGATGTGGTTAAGCTGCCTACAAGAATGACAGGAAGATGTTTGAAAAATGGTCTGGCTACTCCACAACAATATCAAGCATGAAAGCGTAAACAAAAGTGATGACGATGGCACTCAGTTGACATGTCAAATCACACAGTGATACCCTTAGACCAGGGCTATTCAATTATATTTACTCGGGGGCCAAAATGTAGAAAATGGCGATCATCACGGGCTAGCGGTCCGACTATAGTTATATACATTTAGTTTTTTTATAACTATTTCACTATTTTAGCAATGATCCGCGGGCTACTTACTAGGCCTTCGCGGGCCCAATCACGCCCGCGGGCCGAGATTTGAATAGCCCTGCCTTAGACTCTCAAAGCAATTTACATAATATGAAAAAGTGCATGGCAAAAACGGAATAGGTTATGATACTGAACCATTCGGTTGCCCAAAGCGTTACATGGGTATACTGCCTTTATCATGCAGGTGTCAGAGGCAACAAAAGAGCAGACATATTGGCGTGCAATACTGTGGTTGATGATACAATAATGAAAAGAGATCTGACCGACATAATAAGGTATGTCATTGATTTACTGAAGTATGAAGAAGACAACACTTGAGGGTGATCACGTGCACATACACAAAATAACAGAAATGAGAGTGGCCGGGGGGGGGGGGGTAAGAGAAAATGTATTCTCTTTGGAAAGATCCGAAGAATACATAATAAACAATTGAGATTGTCTGCATACTCCTGGAAATGAGAATGGGGCACTTACGAAAATGCCCAGTGTACCGTGATGCTCGCTTTTAATCAAGATTTCCAAGTTTCAAACTTAAAAATTCAAACATTTTCCTAACCTGTTATAATGTGTGTGCTTTTTTCGCAGAAAGAAATGCTCTTTCTAATAAGAACATATCAAAAAGTTCAAACATTCAACTTGCAACAAAACATATCGCAATTAATAAACTAATGGACTGTCCAATTATTTTATTATGGTCGACCTGGTTACTTGGGAACCCACTCACGTTTTCGTTTAAGAAAATATTTCATTATTTTCGTAATGACCAGAAGCTTCTAATTGTGGATCTGTATTCGTCTATCTATCCTCAACGAGTCTTTCGTAAATTATACAGTATTGTGGGCTCATTGACTATCAATGAGTGAAAATAAAAATGTGACGGTTGTTTGTCTTTTGTTGTGATTTTCATTAGTCGCTGTATATATTTTGAGTCGACAGCAAATGAAAAACACAGAAAAGTTACATTTTTTGAATAATTTTTTGAATATTTTTTCACTTTCGAATGATGAACCCATAAGTCCACACGACTGCATAATTGACGAAATACTCGATCCAAACAATCAATCACCTTATCTCCAAACAGCTTTTTTTATGTCTTAAATGTAAAGTGCTGAAGCATGTGTCACATGATGATTCTGTTTACAAAATATCCAAACATATAATAGCAATATATTTTTTTGCAATCGCAAAGTAATGTTACGTTTCCACAACATGTCATTCCAAAGTGAACTTTGAACCTCTCCAACAGCTATCAAATACAAATAGATCTTCATGAAATTTGATGAGATCCTGAACT